>JBBPDE010000021.1:7040788-7052956 GCA_037974605.1 Nannopetersius ansorgii | reverse complement strand
TCCAGAGCTCTCGCCATTTCGTTTCCCTGTATACTTGTATACGGTGAAATGACAATAAAGTTCACTTTGACTTTGGCATGTTTCATTAGTACATAAAAGATACAGTCATGTGTAAAAGTCTTCACTTAGATAATCAGAACTGAAATCTCTGGGTATCTGAAAAACGTTATTAATCCCAGAGGAAATTGCTTATGCAATGACAGCAAAGACACAGACACACAGAGATAAGAACAATATTAAGTCTAAATAAAATCTATAGAGAATTTTAAAAAAGCTCAATTTTAAATTGCACTATGCTATATACAGCAATGTTGGGTATGAATGCTATAACACACACTTGAGTAGAAATCTGCTGACACAAATGGTAGTTTTGAAAAACAAAATTGAAATAAGTAGTGGTATGTCACACCATTTAGCAAACATCACATAATACTGCAGAAGGTAAGACAGCCGCACATGAGATATCCCACATAATGATAGTGTTTTAACACCCATGTTAAAACTGTTGCCTGTGACTGTACACATTGCAGCCCTGTTGCCATGTTGGCCATTGTTTAAAGCTGTGGTTTTTAACTTCAGTCACTGAGATCCACTCACATTTCACATTGTCTTTCATTAACTTCAGTTAACTTTTGGTGAATATACTACTAGGAGAAAGAAAGTGATGTACTGCATGATGGCAAATATTTTATTTTTGTTTTTCCATGGGAAAGTCGTGCTGGATGCAGAGGGGTTATGATAATCTGTGGCTGAGTGGCGAGTTGTGTTTTGACAGGTAGCATTTGAAATTGTTCTGGAGCCACTGATCTAAAGCACTGCCCAGTTCATTTTTGTTATAACCTTTCAGTTTTTGGTAGATGTTCCTCATCATCTTTCAGTAAAATTTTCCAGAACGTCTACAAAACTAATACCTTATGTGCTGTTGATAGCATTCTTTCGTCTGACGCTCTTAGGAAAATTTGATCTTACAGTTCAGTTAAATTTTTCTGCAAAAGATGTTTGGAATTTTGTTGTGTGCAGGTTACGATGAGTTTCAGGGGGTTTGCAGATATTTTTTATGTCTATTACTTTATGTCTGCAATAGTCTACTTGACACAAACGCATTATAATTTGTAATGTCCCAGGCTGAACACAGACTTAAGGAAATTCACAGGAATATGAGGTGGCACTCCATGGTTCAAATTCAGTTTACTGACAGTTTTTAGGACAATGGCACACATTCTGCTCGCATATCTGACACAGTCAAGCACAATATTTTTTCAGTGCTCATCATACTGTACATTTATGCACTGCATAGAATATTCAGTAAAAATAATTGACCGAACCTGGATTTTTGTGGGTCGGTTCCCAATATTCAATCATTATACAGTAGAAGTCTCTTACTTAACTTAAGTTCTAATAGACAACTATTCAAGTTAATTTAGTGTCAGAAAAAAATTAAAAGACATACAATTGCTGAAAGAACACAATTTATAGAAAAGGAGAATGTATTATTGGTTTTGAAGTTAATGTACTAAGACTTGAACATTTAACTTTTAACCATTACTATTGGTACTATTCCGAAGCCTCAACAACTAAATATAGTATTGCATTTTTGAGAATTTAGTGTATCATTTGTCTTTATTACAGCATTCCTAATTTTCAGTAGACTTTCTTTCAGTTTTTTTTAAAAGGGATCTTTTCCCATTCTTCTAGTAAACAGCCAAAACTTCCAGTTACATATGTACAACCCATAAAACCTTACTTTACATTTCAGATGTTTACTTTCAGTGTTGTTCTTTTGTTAGCATTTGCTCAGCTGTGGCTGTTACCTGTTCTTCCACAGAGGATAGTAAGAAACACGTTTGTTTTTTTGCTTGTGTGAATGTGAGATTCTCTTTGAATAGAATCATAATGTAAGGGAGACTTTTGGAAGCAGCTTTTGTTGTGAGGACACAGTTGGAACTTAGGTTTTGAAGTCTGGAAGTAAGTGCACAAAAGTGAAAAAAAAAAGTGGTAAAAATTCTGCTGGATTACGTTTCCTGCTTTTTTATGATGCTGAAAAATGAATTACTATTACTTAACTAACCGTTTGACTAGAAATGAAATAAAATAAAATGTGACCCTGACTTTGGAACAGTTATGGCAAATATACGCTATAAAATAACAACAGCAGCATTTTCAGTCTATAAGACCAAATGGAAACTACTCAATCCCAGCCACAATTAGGTAAGCAACAACAAGAAAACTGACTGTTAACTATATAGAGAAGCCAAAAGAAGAATAGAGAGATGACAAAGGTAGGGGCCATAGACAGTGACTCACCCTGCAGTGCAGATCACAACACAGCTTCTTTTTGATGTTAATCGTAACAAACCCAAAGCAGAATCCAGAATCAAGGCTTGCTATTCCTCTAAATAAACAAATGGGCACCGTTTATCTGTGTTTATGCTTCAAGCATCCCACAAGGCTTAAGTTTATACTGAAGGAAATGACCTTTGTGTGAACACTCCATGTGAGGAGTTACATCTGTACATAGACTGAAAACAACAGGAAGAAACAGGCCGGAGTCAAAGAGTAATTTAACCCCTGCTCTGTCTCCTTCTTTTTCAACTCCCCTGTTTCTCTCTCCCCCTTATCCCACCCCCACCCCAAGTTCCAGTAAATCCTGCAGCTGGAAGTCCTCCTCATGTCTCTTCTCTGGCTGATCTCTGACATCTGACCCTCATTTTGTAAGGGGGAAGGGGTGGGCAGTGTACACATCCAACTAACATAACATTAACCATCTCCTCAAATGTGTTACTGCAGTAGGCACAAATATTCCTTATGTGGAGAGAGAAACTATCCCGAAATCCAAATACATCTATTAATTTCAGTATCAGTAAGAAGCAGAATTTTAAATGCGGTGTGAAAATTCTGATAATGTCTTTTGTGATTCCACTCTAATAACATTGTTGCTGTTTTCATGCAAAACTATATTTTGCGATGACTCGGCCTGATAGCTCTCTTCTCATAGTCACATGCATAATTTTTATATGAGAAGCAAATAAACAAAGTTCACAAAAACTTACTGGTCATACTGGCAGCATTAGTTTGAACTCACCACTGAGTTCAACATATTGGAAAAAGATGAAAACCTACCATATTTAAAGTGCCATAAGAAATAATCAGTAGAAAAAGGTAATTAATAAAACCATGTAATCCACCCAGGGGTATGCAAACTTTTGTACTCGAAGAACATTACTTTATACAACAAGGCAGCACTAAATGATAAATCATATTATGATTGTAAAGTAAACTTATAGAAAACTTAAAAATGGTCCCACAGTTAATTGAAAAAAAAACAAACCTTTATTTTCATTATAAAATGGCCTTTACATTATAGGGCTTTGACTCTACGCATACCTAAGATACTGAACACCAGAAGCAATACCCATGCTGCAAACACTGATAAATAAATAAATAAATTTAATAAATAAATAAACACAGAGATCTCACAGAGCTAAGAATGAATTAGCAAAACACCCAGAGAACAGGACATTGTTAATCATCCTAACATGAGCTTATGATTACAAAGAACTGTATTATAGACATTTATCTAATTTTCACTCCTTTCATGTTAAGAATGAAGAAGTAATGGCTTTAGTGCAGAGCACTTGCGTGCTCTTAATGAATAATACAGTTTTCCAAATGTTCCTTACTGTTTATGGAAGACCAAATAATAAGCATTGCACAGTGACCAAACTAAAGATAAGTAAGTCATGGAGCCTAAGCTGAAAGCCATCCTGTATATCATGTGCCCTCACTTGCTGAGAACCAACTTTTCAACCACTGCTTGGTACAAAGCATCAGCCAAATAGAGAGAACAAATAAAAATGTGTATACCTTCTGTATATTGTATATATTGAGGATATATTGTGTATCTCATGTTCAGTCTTCTTTTTCCACAATTATATGGTTACCACAACAAATGACAGAAAAAAATAACTAAACATAGTCCTTTGAGTTGCTGACAAAGGCCAGACATTTTGGATAATGTTTCTCAGCTGGCTCTGGAGATAGATCAGTGTTGTGTTTGTACTCACTAGCTGTGTATGAAGTCGGTAAAAATGGCCGTGACAGAATTAGATTTACGTATTTGCTGTTCCACATTTAGACTGAATGTAAGAGACAAGTGGAACTTGCTGGAGAGAAGCAAAGACTGTAGCGGGTTCAGCCTGACACGAGGCAGCAAAGCCCAGAGAAGCGTCTCTTCCTCTGCCTCACCAGTGGGTATGGTGTCAGATTCAGCAGGCTGCTGTCATCTACACACAAAGAACAGAGGGCCTTGTAAGACCAGTATAAAGGACTGAATAGAGACACGTACAGTGCACCCAATCGTGTACATCAGTATAAACCTTTATGACAAACCTTGATTCTTCAATGGCAAAGGCATAGTCTCCCTGAGTTTGCTTAGCAGATTTCGCATCTCTCGCATGTCACTAGAAGTCACATTACAAAAAAGAGCTCTTCAGTGGTGTAGCCACAAACATACATCCTGCTTAGACATCTAAGTTCATTTTAAAGGAATAGCTCAATCATGCATGATAATATCACTAACAGTTACTAGAAACTAGCACCCCATCACATACACTCTTTAAAAAAAGTTTTCTTAAATGGGTTGTAGCCTGAACATTTGTCAGGAGCCTTTTTTCCTGAGAAAAATCTTAAAGAGCTTTTCAACATTTACATTGTATGACTGTTATTCACAGTTTAAAAAGGGTTTTCACACTCAAATGTCTCAATTACACAATAGTTATTTTCAGAACCACCCACTAAAGTATTCAGGGACTCAAAACTGGGTCTTATACAGCACAAGGATTCTTGGAGTTTGGTTATATCCCTGCTCAAACACACTTGAAACTACCAAATGGTACTGACCCAGAGAAACTCTAGTACCCAGAGATCCCTTTTTGGTACCTTTAGTATTAAGATAAAGCATGACAGCATTTCTGTGTAACTAATTTGTCACAATTAGACCGCATCCTTTGTTAGCAATTTTAGCTTGAACTGTTCCTTAAAGCCAGAGGTGTCAAAATTCTCCAGGGCACTGCTCTGCAGAGATTAACATTTTCCCTTGTCTAACAATATGAATTCAATTCAGAACACCTTGCTAATAAGCTGATGACATTAATTAGATTTGTGTAATGGGGCACAGTAATGTCTACAGAAATGAGACCTCAAAGGAACTCAGTTTGATACTGCTTGCTTTAAGGAGTTTGTTTGAATTCCATCATAGTCAGTCCAGTCCGCTTAGAAATGTTTGGAAAGGTGGTTCATACCTTTCTATGTTCTCAATGTCTGCGCACACAACCCAAGACTCCTGGGGAAAGTCAACAGGTGATGATGATCTGTCCTCCAGGATTGGGACATCAGAGCTTTCATCCACTCTGCAGTCTACATTTGGCTCAGGACAGGACTCGTTTCCTAAAAGAGAAAAAGAGATTTACAGTAGAACACACATACTTGTCAGGTTTTTTACACTGTTAAAATATTAACTAGTTTAAAGTGCATCTATTTGTATCTGTTTGCATGCTGAGCCCAGTTAGTTAAACTAAACTGCATTGTCTTGCAGATGCTTCTCTAAATCTTTATGGGATTTCTAGGCGCAGGGCGGGACATAGGGGTAATTTAGTGTGCTCAATTTATCAATGCACACATGTTTTTGGTGGTGGGAGGAAACCAAAGTCCCCAGAGGAAACCCACGCAGTCACGGGAAGAACATGCAAACTCCACACAGAAAGACCCTGCGCACAACCCAGGAATCATACCCTATAATATATTAGTAGGTTATATACAATACTATAATAGCATAGCATTATTAATATAACTATTTATCTAACATCATTCATTTTATCAGTATTTACTTTATTAGTTTTTGAGAAAGAGACTGATTGTGTGGTTCCACACTGCTTAAAATAGGACACTCAGTCAGAGCCATAGTCATTTACATATGTTGGCATAAAAGATGCTTGCAACTGAAAAACAGATTGTTCTTTTCTTTAGAGATCCCAAAGAAGTTTGGAAAATGTCCCAATAAATTTGTGGCTTTAAATCTGTCATTATTTTGGTAACTAAAAACACACAGAAATCAGGATAAAGGAAATAAAAAAGAATTTCAATCTTTTTGAGATAAAAACAAAAACATGCGCCTTAATGTTCAAGAGGTTAAAGCACGACAAGTTAAACCACTTCAAAAAGACTAAAAAAATTGTCGTCTTGAACTGTAAGCAGTGTGTGTACAGGCTCATTCAGCAAGTCTATTAAATGTCTGTCTGATCTTTTTTGCAAGCACACAATTATCTCTCTTTTGTCCACCGAATGGTGTTAATGCTCTGGTATCTGCATAAAAGACGTGGAATAGAGCATTGGACCCAGTAAAACCCACACCAGCTCTGTTCATTTACTCGTGGACTTTGTGGGCCTCTGGTGGAGACATCGCGTACTTCACCTTTCCTGTGTAGCTGCAGCACACCCAGCAAACACATGGACTTAAGCATCTCCGTGATGTACATTTCCAGGCAGCACTGCAGCTGGATGAAAAGCCTGCATATTTCTGGCTGAATTTCCCCATCCTCTGGCCTAGGGGTGCACAGAAAGAGAGACAGACAGGGTGAGAGTCAGTGATGGGCTGTAGTAGCAGATCACGTTGCTGCACCGAAGGGTGGCGTTGTGTGACGACCACACCAACCATGCACAGCGAACACAGTCACGCTCTGCTTTTACCCCACAGCCCACGGTCTACTCTGCCGCAGAGTCCTGGGATATTCTCACCCCGAGATGACGGTGAGACTCTGGTAGGCGGTCTGAGCCACGGAGCAGCCTTTAGTGCGAGTCTTGTGCATCTGAGCTCTTAGAGAAGGACAGTCCACCGTAATCTCTCCGATGGAGATGACCTGCTCACGGTGCAGCGCCACCAGAGTGTTGAACTCCTGCACTGTCTAAAAATGAGACAAAAATATTCCCTCAGTGGGTGTATATTGTTTGTATGTATACACACATAGACCCAGCGACAGAATAGATGAGGAAATGCATGTATGTGCATATATATAAATATCCCTCATATATTCCGACACATACGTGTGTGTGTGTGTGTGTGTGTGTGTGTGTGTGTGTGTGTGTGAGAAACTCCGGATGCTCTGCTTTTTCCATGCTCTAGGCACCAAACCACCCTGCTACTAAACGGAACAGTAGCTCCCGGCCGTACCAAACGCACCGGGTGTGATGTGGTCCATTCCTGGTCTCTATAGCACGGCGTTACTGTCGAACCGTATTAGCTGTACATATGTGTGTGTGTATGTGTGTGTATGCGAGAGAGACCACCTGCTCGCTGTACCCACCATCCTGCAGTCGTCCAGGGCGCGCTGGACTCTCCGCGTGCTCTCGGTGCTCTCGCGGCGCTCCTGCGCGGCGCGGCCCAGCTGGAAGAGGCTGCCTGCGGTGCGCGGGCGCTTCTTTCGCCCGTTCGGTGCAGAACACATGCATGCGCGTAAACGAGACAAAACGCGGCGGAGGGTACAAAAAATACGCGCACAGCGTTTCGAGGGCGAGTCCTCTGGGTTTTTTCCTCCCTCTCTCTACCTCTTTCGCTCTCTGTCCCCCCTCTCCGAGCGCCCTCGACGTTTCAGCAGCACATCTGAGAGCGGGCCAGACGCCCTCGAGCCGTCTGTATTCCTCCTCTCCAGCTCGACGAGTCACCTTCAGCCACCGTTACTGGAAGGCCGAGGAGAAGCGCCGTGCGCTCCGTCAGGCTGCAGCTATACTCCTACAGTAGAGCAAGCTCCTGCTCTCAGACTGCCTCCTCATCACGCCACTGCCTCACTCGAGGTGTTGCACTGTCTTAAAGTTCAGCACAACGCACGGACACATCCTCTCCCGTGCACCTTTAACACAACATATTTTTACAGCATTCGGGATAACAAACACACAGATTACATAAGTCTCAAGCAAGAATTTGTACTTTCTCCAGAATCCTGATTATACATTTACTCCTACTCATATATTTGCAAGGAAGACAAAAGTATATATTTTTCTTTTTGATCATTTAGCTAGTTAACCATTGGATTATTTTTATTACTACCTTCATGCCCACTTCATATCTGATTTATTATTACATCACATGCTGCTACACTATTTCTTACATCACTCTGGTCACTGTTAACATTATCCTGTTTACATTACTCTGATCACGTTTTTCACTGTTTTATATTGCTGCATTCCATTTGCAAAAGGTACATATTGCTGCTACATTTATATAATTTATTCAATTACATATTTCTCTTAAATTGTGGTGCTTACTTTAGATTTGTGTTTCAGGATACATTTCACTGCGTGTTGTACTTGTATGACTATGCATGTGACAAAGAATATTGAATCTAGAATTCATACAGACAGGCTGCATCTCCCACTCTTGAACCTTTTCATTTCCTTAAACCAAAAGTATCTCAGACTGCACTTTCCCAGTCTGGCAGACAAAGAAGCACTGCTGCAGTTCAGTAAGGATGTTGGACTGCTACTCATATTTCTACTTAGGTTTTTTTTCTTGGAGACATTTTACTTCAGGCATCATTTCACATTTGGAAAAAAAAAACATTACTGACGTGGTTATCCTATAACAAGGTTACACAGTAACACACAAATGCGAAGTTCATTAAAATATTATTTACTGTTTAACGCAAACCATGGAAATCATCTCACAGCATAAGTGTTAAAACCACTTGGAACAAGAACATTTAAGAGACAAAACCGAACAAATTTCAAACCAACATTCAAATTTGAACACACATCATTAAAATTCTGGTCTGATTGTTGCCATTTTTCTTCTTCACTAGAGCAGCATATGCTGTCAGAAAAAAAACTCTTATCTCCAAAACAGTAACTTTAGAAAAAGGCAAAATCACACTATTAGACTATAATGGAAGCTAAAGAAGAGATTGTATTTTGAAGTGGTTTTGGACCATTTCTGCCATTTCATAGGATAATGAACAGAAGTGATTTTTAAATGATGTAAAAAAAACCCTAATAAAAATAAATAAACAATGTTGCTAGGTTTTGTTTCAACAGTGATAATTTGTTTAAGACTGTCATTCACGTTCATCAAGTAGCCAAAGAATTAGCACATACACACAGCTAAAATGAGGCACTTTAAAAGTCAATCTTCAAAAACCCTGGTTTGTGCATAGCTGCTTTGAATATGCACTCCTGATCTTATATGAAAAAGAAGTAACAAAGGCCACAAAAGATGATGATAGCCAGGACCCAGTGAAAAGAGTAGATGGAGACGATCACTACTTCTGAATCAAAAGGCCAGCCTCGCATGTCTCCCAGATCAAGTCCATCTAGTCCAAATGCACGGTGGGCAGAAGCTCCATGTCTTGGAAACCCTGGGAACAACAACAGCACAGACATAATAAGAAAACAATGAAAAACATAAAAGTGACATTTTAGAAAAAAATAAATACAAAATGAATGTAAAGATGCAAACCCCATAAAATGTGGAAACGTTTTCGACAGCTGGGGAGGGGCCATTTGGAATAGTTGACCTTCTGGAAAGTCTCCTTTCTTGACAGATATTCATTTGGAAAGTAACTCCTGGTGGTCTGGTGGAGCTCTGAAACACACAGACATTAATATAGTGATGTTCATCAAAGTGCAATTGACATGGACACAGATGTAAAGGCCCATTCTTCCAACGCAGCACTAGTGCTCTATCAGAGGCAGTTAGTAGGACTGTCAGTTGTGTCCATCAAATGCAATAGCATAAGTATTTCAATAGCATAAGCAGCAGTATATGTGCTACTCTGTATTATTTGTATGTCCTTACTAAACTCATACCATTATGCAATTAAAATGTTAGAGTACAATCATGCTTGTAGAAGGCAGAAACCTGTGCCTGGACTAAAACGGCGTTCAACTGGTGGTTGCAGTTTACCCTGAATGTACGTCATGAAGCTGAACCCTTTTGTATTTTCGGGTAATCCCAGATTCAGCCTTATTGTATACAGAGAAGGGAGGCAATTCATTTTTTGAACTGACCTTGTTGGAAGAGCACATGCGATATGACTGTTCTGCAGAGGGGGCAGGGGGTGCTGTTGGGCCGGTTCTTCGCCACCGTTCTTAGACATGGTTCACAAAACACATGGCTGCAGGGCTGGCACATATAGGGATTGTAATATACATCCAGACACACTGCACAAGTGTAGCCATCTTTCTCTTCGTCATCACTGCTCGTCAGATTACACTTCACACTCTTAAACAACACACACAGACAAACAAACAAACAAGATAGCATTTTTTAAATAGTGACAACAAATGAGGTGTTTTAAATTATAGACTGATTAATTTAATAATTTGTCAGCACTATGACACAGCATAGCTTTCAGAGAAAACAAAGCAAGCACAATTGTTTTCTCCAACAGTGAGGTTCTTATTCTAACTCAACTTACTAAAACAACACCTATTCGTATAAATTTATAAACATAAATTATCCTTAGCATGTGGAGTTACTTTGGCAAGTCTGCAATATGACTACCAACATGTTGATGTGTGACTCTGTGTCAATGATGCAACAAACAAAGAATAACACAATAAATAAAATTCACAATTGTTGCAAATGCATCAGCAAGAGCCAGCTGTTAATTTTAACCTGTATGCCTTTACCCATCTGAATTTTAAAGCTAATTATTAACACATCTCACAAACATTCAGTCTGAATATAAACAGAAGTAAATAGTGCCTCTTGTTATATAAAGAAAAACAATTCCGGTTACTTGGCTGCATAAAAGGAAGAAGGAGGAAGATGGAGGAAGAGGACTACTTTTGTTTAACAGTATATCATTCATGGGCTATCACCAATGACTCAATACCACATGATTTTAATGTTCTATGTACCTGCGGCATTTTGGCTGTGCTCTACAAAGAATTACTTAAGACTAATCATCAGAGGACTAACAGGGAAACTATGGCAAGCTAACAGAAGAACAATGTTCTCAATAAACTCAGTCATAAGCTCAGAAAATTATAAAAAAAACAGACAAGATTCTGGTCTGGAGTGCCACAGACGCTTCAAACAGCAGCAGCAAGGAGAAATAATCAGAATCAGAAACCTTTTTTGATCCCAGAGGGGAAATGCTTAAAAAACGTTAGCATTAACAATTAGCATTAACAGCGCGCGTTAGCATTAGCAGTGTGCGGCAGCCTAAACAAAAGAAACGTTGAAATAACTATCCACATGTTGAGACAGGGCACAGCTTATTAATACTAAATAAACCGAGATAACTTTTCAAAATTGGGGAACAACACTAAAATACGGAGCAGTCATTCATGCGCATGCACACACTAACATTCTCAGATTGGCTACTTTCTAACCTAATTTTACCATTCCAGACACACTTTCTATATTTATAGTTATATTTTATATGGAAATGTAGCTACATTTACATTCATATTTGTTACAAATTTAGTAAATCATATTTTTCTTGATAATTTAGCTCGACTTGGATTCAGTCACACGTATTTTTTTAAAGAAATAATTTTAAAGAACTAACTTTTTAAAGAACGCTGAAATCCCCACAATAACACGGAAATCGTATCAGTAAAACACTGAAAAGTTGGCAACCACCATAAAACGAAGAAGAAGCCTCCTGCAGTTTGCCTGCTCTGTGTCTTGTCCACCTATTTTAGTGTTTTAACCCCCCCCCACCCAATTTCAAGTTATCTCAGTTTATTTAGTATTAGTAAGCTGCGCCCTGTCTAAACATGTGGGTAGAGAAAGTTATTTCAATGTTAGTGTACGTGTCCTTGCACACTGCTAATGCTAACAGATTTTCTCTCACACACACACACCCACTCACACAAATAAACCAATATTTCCGACCATGTCCTTGATTTAACTGAGCATCAGCACAGAGAGCGGTCCTGTTCTTTTGTGTATGAGTCTTTGCATGCTGCTAATGCTAATTCTTAGCAAAAAGGTTTTCTGATTCTGATTATTTATTTACCTTTATATTTTCTTTATGGGTAATGCATTACACTGAGTTTAATATGAAATGAAAGTTTAAAATTAAACTAGAACTGCAAACAGTTATTAACGGGGTACAAGCTATGGCGCGGTCCGTATCCCTCGAGCACGAACAAGTCAGACGAACGCGT
>JBBPDE010000021.1:7000684-7014707 GCA_037974605.1 Nannopetersius ansorgii | reverse complement strand
ATATATATATATGTGTGTGTGTGTGTGTGTGTGTGTGTGTGTGTGTGTGTGTGTGTGTGTGTGTGTGTGTGTGTAATTATGCTCAACCTCTGATTCAGTGCAATATAAATTTGCAGGAGTAATGTATTGTTGTGAAAAAGCTATATTTCTGTGAAAACCTTTATCCTAGTCTGAAGGAAAACACTCCAGTTGTGTCAATATCAGCTGCTCTACATGAATCTATTTTTGATATGGCTGACTTAAATTGAAGTGCTGCTGTTGTTGCTGAAACCCTTAGCGAAGAGATTGATCATCAACCATCACAGCCATCATCATTCAAAGGAGTGAAAAAGAGATGCAATAAATAAAGATGTGTGCAGATTGCCAGCATCACTGGTCCTCTGAGCAAACCACTGGATGCAATTATCCAGCCTGATAGACCCAATTCCATCTCTCACCATCACTGCTGCTTTCTCTTCAAAACATGAAAGAATGAATAGTGGCTTCAACATTTGAAGGCTTTCAAAGCGGATAATAGAATGCTGAAACCGCTACATGTTCTTTTATATGTTGTTGTGTGGAAAATGCAGCATGTCAATTATAGACTTTTTAGAGTCCCTGCTCAAGGCAAACAAGGCAAACTAGCCTCCACAAGTAATTTAACAGTGTAATAGACATGATTAACATATATTCACATTTATATGTGTTTGTATTAATAATGTGTGCCCTTCTTCTTTGTAATGCATAAAGTATTTGTTGAATTCACTAGTAATCTGACAACACATCAGAAATAAACAAGAAAAAAAAATAATCATGAGGCCTAGACAAATTCAGTCCACTTCTTGCTTTAGAGGGAACATTTTCACTGGCGCACCAATGAAAAATATATAGCTGATTTTACACTGCAAGTCAAAACAATAAAAGCGTTACGCTCATTTCAGTTAATTTGAGGCAATTTGCTGAAAACTGTTTAGGTGAAATTGAAATTGAACCATAATTAAGCCCTGTTTATTCAAATTTCAAAACTACCATTGACAACCATGACAACCATTACATATAATACTTAACAACGACCAGTTTATTTACTGATTCAAAGGATGCTGATGTAAATTTGAACCTTTTAATAGTATCAAAACATGTCAGTGATGTAAGACCAAAACTGCCATGGACCTTGTGAATCATTAGTTTTTGTAAAATAGTTGCCCAAATATTCAAACACACAGTTCAAACACAAACATTCAAAATCACAATTACTCTGGATATTTGAACATTTAAAAACCATAGTTCAATATGCATTATATTTCATTCAAGAAACAGAACACGGCTCTGACAGTTGGTGAGAGATTTAAACCTAGCACATCGAAACATTGTGTTACACCTGACAGAATGCATCACCAAAGCAGAAAGCGTGTGTCAATATCTAAAAAGCATAAACATAGACTGACATATTGAACCTCTGCATATATATAATTGGATTTAATTTGCCCTCTATGTGTCCATTCCTTAAGAGACAGGTGGAATATATTGGACATATATGTTTTCTAACCCATACAATAAATAAAGCCATGTCTGATCATTTTCTCCTTCACAGTGATGGAGGAAAGTATCCCATCTGTGGTGGGTCAGGTTTTAATGAGGCTGGTTGGCACCTCTGTGGATTTTACAGATTAAAAAGGAAGGCCTGAATCTTACAAGCTCTCCAGAATTTACAGTCACAAAACCCACAACAGCTGCTGCATATAATTCAGTCCAAGCATTAAAAATGACTCAGAAACTAGACGAACACAGAACTGATCTGCCTAAGCTTTTAATTCAGTCATGTCTTGCAGTGATCTTACCTCTTTTCAGAGCACTGATGTAAATAATCTGTGAAAGTGCCTGGAGTATGCACCTGACCAGGCTCTACTGGTAGCAATTAGATTTCACAAAGTTGAGAACAACAGGTAAATTCATGTTAGGTTTAGAACTGGTCCTGTTTATGCTGTATATGTGATGTAGCCTGGGTGACCATAACAATATGCAGAAAATGAAGAGCAGAAAGTGCTATCGTCTGGACAAACTACGAACTGAATGATCTAACACATGCAGACTAATTATTGACATTTATTTGTAAGGTTTTATTTGTAAGTATGTTTTTAACTGTACAAACTACTAGAAGCTTTGGCAAAAAAAACCTCTTTAACAGTGACACCAGCTCTGTACTGAAGGTTCCGGTTTTGTATGTTTTGTGCTTGCTCAAAGCCGAAGCCAACAATTTAGAGATTTTTTTTTTCTTCCAGGTAAACACCTTGAACCTTGTCATGTTCTCCAAACCATTTCTGAACAATGTTTGCAGTATGGCAAGGTGCTGCATCCTGCTGAAACAAGACACTTGCACTGCATCCACCGGCTTATCTTCTACCCACGGTACATCCACAAGACCAAAAAAATGTTTTACAATAGTTTCAGCTGTCCCAAACAGGCAGAAAGGAAGTAAAGCCATTAATGAAAAACAGCGAAAAAACACAATTTAGACCTAAATCAAACCTGCACATCTTTGTGCAGCACTTTAACATTTTGATACGCTATTAAACGTATAGCTTTTTCAAACTCATGAACTTCCCTTAAGGAGCAGACCCATGACACAAACTGAAATTGATGATTGATGGTTGCGAATATAAGTAATTTAATAATTTGCCTTAATTTAGCAATTACAGCCAGTACAGTAATAAAAGGAAATAAAATGCATAACTTTTTTTTAACCATGAATGTACAGATTTTTTTATACTTGAAGTAACAATGTTCACCATTTTTTAAGCTATGGAAAAGTAAAGCCTTTACTTTTGCTAAAATACTACGGAAAAAAACTGTGGAGAGTTCGGTTAATACCTAAAGACAATACAACCCTTTACATGAAAATCTACAAGCAATATTTTTTTCATGATCAGAACATTCAGGCTTTTTTAGAATAAAAGTGTGGGGCCTGAAATGTTCTCCGATCTCTATGGACCCATATGAGCAAAAGAATGTGTACTTTAAAGTTGAGTCTGAGAGAAGCTCAGTGTTGTGATCGCTTCAAATGAGAGAGTGAGTATGAACTGCTCACTCGTGAAATAGTCTCCTGCCAAACCCATTTCTCCTCATGCAACCAGAACAAACTCGGCGGTGCGGCTCAGCTTGTTTACAGTACACCGATGTGAAGTAAATGTAACCTGAGCCTGCCCTATGCTAGATGCAGCAAATGAACCACAGGCTGAGAGTAAGGTCCATGTCACTGAAAATACAAACATAATGTGAGTGGGAGTGGTCAGAGCATCAGCCACTGTAACATAAAATTCACTAGACCAAGAAATGGCACTGTGTATCTCTACATTTATAATCCTCATGGGGGGCAAACAGACCGAGGAAAAAAGTATACTGTGACATCAAGTAAATTTATTTTGTGTTATTATTGGTTTCAAGCGAATCTCAATCACAAAACATCCATGTTACAGTATTATTACAGACATTAGTACCATTATAGAATGTTCCTAAATCTTTTTTTATCTTGAATGTGTGTATCTTGAAAAACCTTTTTATTTCTCCAGAAGACTCAGCAGATTGAAAGCACATTTGGCCATTCCTGATTTCCTCAGTTACTGAAAATATGTCAGACTAAACAGATCAATACATAAACTGTAACATAATACAATTAAACCATATAGAAAATAAAACAATGTTTTACATGTTGTACAGGAAAAAAGTGTTGCAATATTTGTATCACGCCAAACATTCTCCTTCAGGATTTTTTGCTTAAGAGCAGAATTCATTGTTCCTTAAATAATGTTAAGTCACCAAGGCCCTTAAGCTGCAAAACATCCCCAGACCATGATGCTACCAAAATTATGTTTGTCTGTATGAAGGTCATATTGTGGAACACATGTTTTTTAACATCATGTTCTTCCTGGTTAGCAGTGGTTAGCTTTGCAACTCTACTGTGGATGCAACAGCTATCTCCTGTTAGAACCCACTCAATTTGTTATGGAGAGCCAATGGCAAATGGACTTAATTCAGGCTGTATGACAAACCTTTGCTTTTAGTGAAGTGTTTGTATAGAGTGTTTTTTCATGTGTCTGCACAGAAGAAGACACTGGCCATACACCTATTTCCTGTTTTTTACAAAACGAGACAGGAAGGAATTGGATTACCACATAACACTACAAGGAAAGCAAGACTTGAGGGAGTAAAGAGAAAACAGGTCTTACACAGCGGGTGAAAAAGTATACTCCATAATCCAGATTAATTGTTGATAGTTTCGCTGTCATTATCCTGACCTCTTTAACATAAACTGTTCTGAAGATATTGATCAAGAACAAACCACAGAAAGCCTAAACATACATGTAGGATAAACAGAATACTTGATAGCCAAGACCATTACTACTATTACTCCTACTTTAGCTACTACTGTTACTACTACTGCTGATAATAACAATAATAATAGGATTTTGGCAATCCTATACAGTAGCTGCTATAAACGACTTGATGATAATTATAAACTAATAGAAAAGTAACATTTTAGGAAGACAAGAGGATAAAATGGATTAAAAATATATATTAGAAAGTGGGTGGGTGTATGTATATAACTATGAAAATATACATATTAAAGGTTTTATCCTTGTTTCTCACTGCTTCACCTGAGGCATATTAAAAAATTTAACTGAGTGTATGTAATGTTTTTCCATGCTTTTTTTTTTTATCACAGAGGGACACAAGTTGCATATTCACTGAAGTGTCTCTGGTATGATCTTATTAAGATTTGGCTCAAGTAATGAGGAGTTTGTACAGATCTCTGAACACTCACTGACTTTCACGTAATTGTTTCTTCATAATTCCAGATTAATTTGTTATGTAGATTACACAATCTGCACAACAAAGTCTGCCTTTCTTGAACATGCCACAGTTTGGCAGTGTTTGTAAAAGTGGGCAGGACATTCGATGTTGACTAAGTGAATCTCAGTGGTCCTAGAAAGGCAAGGACCTATGTTTTGAATCTTAATGACACAGCACTGATCATACTGAATTTAAGTTGGTATCAAAGGCTTCTTTCTAATGCAGGTGCTTCTCTGCCGCGAGGGTAATTATCCCCATTATTCAAATGACGCAAAGGCGGTCGAGCAGCCCTTTCATATTTCATGGCCTTTTTGTTTTCCAGCCGTCTGTAGCCCTAGTGCACTGCTCTCCCATCACCACACAAAGCCCTGATTCTGTTTTTCTTCTCCCACTGCTCTTTTTTTCCAGAGCAACCCTAAGGCCTCTGTTTGCCAAACAGATTCACAGCTATCAGCATCCCTGCTGATTAATTAGGAATGCATTTGTCACAGCAAGTCAGCTTCAGAGTGCTTGTATCTTTCATTGACTTTGCATGAAATCAACGCTGCTTACAAAATCTACAAAATTATTTTAAATGCACGTTGCAAAAGATATGACACCAGCAGACACAGACACTTACCAAAGACCAACAATAAACACGTAAAGCTGTGAAGCATTTTGGCTTTGAATGTTCATATAATGGACTTCAAAATATAATCTCTCAGACTATGTTGCATGTGCAGAAAAGCCATTTTACAGAAGCACCTAATGTATCAGACAAGCTCAGCGTTCATGTATGTCAATAGATCTTTCCATGTTAGTTGATTGGCTTCCATTATAGAAACTCAAACAAGATCAAGGAGCCTCATACATACCATTAGAGCCAGACAATCTTCTAAGCTGGGAGGGAAACAGAAAGCCAATCTCCATGTTAATTACCAAAGCTGGTACATGTCAGAGTGCGGGTCACTTGTGCAATGGCCAGCTCCATTTTCCGCACTGGCTGAAACAATATCCACATCACAGCTGCTTCAATCACTTTCATGAAAAAACTCTGACAAAATGAATTCCTTTGAAATATTATAAATATAAGTGTCAGAGAAAATGCATGAGTGATGTAATTTCTTTGGAAACCAGCAAGTTCATATGAAGTGTAATCAAATTCTAATTCTTCAGCATATTAATATGATGCATCATGCCCTTCTGACTTGATGCTCTTACATTCGGGCACAGCACAAATCTGTGAGGAGGACAAGCAGCAACCAGTCATTGTAGCACAGTGCCCCCTGTTGACCACTGGTATTAAAACAGATTACCTGGTCATGGTCTTTCTTCATCAGGACACAGCCATGATACATGAGGTACACATTACACAGACATTTTCAATGGTAACAAAGTTATAGTCCATAAACACCAGACTACTGACTACTATTTTTGCCTTTTGTGATTTTAACTCATTCAAAACCAACAACCAAATTCAGTACGCCAGGAAAAAAGGTCTGTTTTGCACGATTAAATGTTGTACAGTACACACTGGATTCAACAGTAGTCCATTCATTCACCCATCCAGTCATACATTTATTTAGTAATATGTATGATGTTTATGTATTAATTTTGATTACATGTATTTTTTATTTTGTATATATGTATGTATGTATTTTGAATGCAAGTATTTTATATGCTTTTTTAAATTCATATTATTACGTGTAATTGTTATATTTATATTCACAAATAAACTGTTTTTTACAAATCGGTAATCTGGAATTTAAGATTCACATTAGGTGATAAGCACTTTCTAGCAATTAAAACAAGAGGATTTCTCAGACTTGTGCTCAGACAAGCTCAGTGAATATAAACGATAGGAAAGGTACATTTCGAACATGAATGGGAAAATGAGTAGGCTATTAATCTGTTGTTTTATTTTGAACAGACTATACTGCAGAGGCCCTTCGCATTTAGGACACATCTATCATCTATTTATTTATTACTTTTTTAAGATATTTCAATAATTAGGCGAAAAGGGAAACTTGCAAAAAATAACATCCTCTATTTTTATGCAGCTTTGCTGTTTTGTCAGTTTTGCTGCCATTAATCAGAGCAGCCCTTATGAACTGGTCCGTCCCACTGAAGTCATTGTTCAGGGTCGCTGCGCCTAATTAAGACACGCGGATTGATGTTTTCACACCTCTGAACCACTTAAAGGCGGCTCGGTTTCGGTACCCCAACGACCGTCGTGTGATTCCTCCAGGCTCCCTCTGAGCCCCTCAAAGACCACGAAGATGGCACGGACCATCAAAAGGACCCTCTTGTCTATAAGTAGGTCCCGTCTGAGATGGACTCAAAAACATCTCTCACTCTCCAAGAGAAGGTCAGGAGGAGTTCAGGAGACCGGGCCTCTTCTCTCTGTTGGATATGACTTCTGCCATCATGCTGCTGATCTGTGGGATGGTGGTGGTGCTCTCCATGCCCAGGGTCCGCTCAGACCGCTTTCCTCTGGGACATTCCCGATCCTCTTACCCGACCTACATGATGCAGCTGTACCGCAGCGCGCTGTCCGAGGGTCGCAGGGCGGACAGGCCCCTAGACAGCGGCCGCGGGAGGGAGACTTTACACCACTCCGACTCCGTGCTCAGTCTACAGGCCAAGAGTGAGTAGAATAAACAAGCCTGTGTATTTTTTTTTTTTCATGATAAGCCCATTTTCATTATATAACACTGTTCTATTTTCATGCATTAAAAATCGCATTAGTAGCCTGTTTCTATTTTTTATTATTTAGTTATTAAAATGTTTATTTTGTTTAGTTTTATGAATGCATTAATTCTAATGTCCAGCTTCAAGACGCCTGCGTTCAAAGCAGTGTGGCTACTTAGGAATACACAAAGAGACAACATGGGTCTTCAGCTTTAAGTGCTTGACTGCCAATGTGTGAAACCCATCTTTTGCATCTTTAAGTGCCGAACATTCATTATGTAATTAAATATTTTGCACCTCCGAAGTCGCATTAAGGAATCCTTTAATAGTTCTAACTTTTTTTCTTTTAGGTTGCCACCAGGTGGGCGACAAGTGGGTCATCACTTTTGACATGTCCTCGATCTCAACGGCTGACAGTGTTCAGAGATCAGAGCTTCGAATTCGCCTTCCAGAGTTTTCTGCATCCAACAATGCAGTGGTGGACATCTACCATGCTCCTAAGGGTAACTGTGGTCAGAATCTCTGTAGTGAAGAACACCTTCACTTGGGCAGCCTCAGAGCCAATCCAAACATGTTTTCCTCACACTCTTCCTGGAGGGTCCTCAACATGACTCTTCTGCTCAAGTACTGGCTGCACCAGGGTGGGACACGGCCAACCCAAGAAACAGCCAGCAGAGCAAGAAAGGAATTCAAGACTGTCAAACATCCTACAGCCAACAGTGTCATGATGGTGGTCTACTCCAAGCAGTCGCAGAGAAAAGCATCTACCCTCATCCGTACGGCTGAGCACTCCAAGTATGCGGCTTTGGATCGGACCAGCAGTGGTCTTGGATCTGCAGCCCGGAGGCACAAACGGAATCACAGGCTTCATACGAAAGTGCGTGAGGCAGGAGGGGCTGGCGTACATATCACCAGCACTCAAGCAGAGGGTGAAAAGAAGCCCCTGTGCAGAAAAGTAGACATGTGGGTGGACTTCGACCAGATTGGCTGGAGTGAATGGATCATCTATCCAAAGCGATACAATGCTTACAGATGCCAGGGGGGCTGCCCTACACCAGTGGATGAGTCACTTACACCAACAAACCATGCATACATGCAGGTAAGGTGGCCTCTGTGGTCAAATTACATACACGTTCACAGTAATTACTGTCACAAGGAACTTGTTAGATGCTTACATTTCTCTTTCTTCCTTTATTACAGAGTCTTCTGAAGCTGCACCACTCAGACCGTGTCCCATGTCCATCCTGCATACCTACACATCTGGGTCCTCTCTCTATGCTTTACTATGAAAATGGAAAGTTGGTCATGAAGAATCATGAAGGCATGGTGGCAGAAGCATGTGGCTGCCAATGATCTACAAAGACTGACCCAGCTCAACTTTAGCACTTAAAAGTTCTTTACATGTGCCGACCCCACAAAGCTAGGAAGATTTAAGCACTACTACTCCAGCAAAGACTTATCTACAGCTTCAGACCATGTACAAAAGCATTTCTGGTTCATAATTTGTACACTGGTCATACTTATACTTGTATTACTTCAACATGTCAAGAGAAGTCAGTTGAAGTTTTTCTTCAGTACCTTACTTTCAATATTTATAAAATGTTTGTAAATAAAACTGAAATCTATTGAAGTTTATTATTCAGAACTTATTCAACCATTTGATTCATACAGTGAGTTATAAAAAAATGACACATCCAAGTCAATGATGAATGAATTCAGATTTTTTTAATTGCCCATTTGCAGCATTTCTCATGTTTCAATGTCTCCTAAGGAATAACAGGGCAGAATATTATCATTTTCTATAGAAGACAATACTGCATAAAAAATACAAAAGGCATTTTACATTCAGTTGAATGACACCAAGTGAAAACTCTGAAATACTCAGGTTTTATTACAAAAGTTAATGCTGCCAAAAAGAAAGGTTGCATGGCCAATATTTTCTTGTGCTAAATCAGACATGTTAAGAAGGGTCCACGTGGTATGTGTGTTTAGTAGTCCTTAAGGCCTGCACTTGAATTTACAAACGGTAAATTCAAAACAAACCATGGGTCTTCCCAGTAGTCAAGCTGTAACAAACTTCACAAATTTCTGAACACAAATTGGGCAGAATCTGGAATAGAGACATACTAGACAGGTCCACTGGCAGCTGTGTGCTTGTGTGGCACTTTTAGGCACAGCAGTACAAGGCAATGTTCAGACTCAAAGATAATGGTTTGTGCGTGTCCTGATTGACAGCATCAATACTGAAAAATAACCCACAATGAAATAAGGTAGATTACATGGATGGATAAATCTTCTGTTTCACTCATCCTTTCAGGACACCATCATCACAGCAATATTCATCTTAGCCATCATATCCTTTGTGTAATGAACCTTCCTCTCAGCTAGATGTCCATTTCAAATTGAGAATCCTCCCCTGCACATAACAGAAACACAGTAAGACAGCATTCACACACAATGTAATACACAGAGACGGTCCATTTGTAGCTGCAGTCTGCATAAAGTCTTTCACTTGCAAGGTCAGCAAACAACGATTCTATTTTTGTGCTCTGACCAAGAGACGTTATTGCTACACTTCACACAAGCTAGCCTGCATCAATATCACAATATAAATGGATCTTGAAAAAATCAATAAGCATTTTGACGAGACTATTGGTCAATCACCTGTAATTACTTCAGACTTAAAATGACAGATGCCACTGCCTTTGTTTGGTTCACAAAGAGCAAATCAAGACAGTGGAGTGTAGGAACCAAAAAAACCCTGAGGTCAATTCTAATATCCTCATGCCTTAAAACAGGCTGTTTACTTTGCCTGTAAGACCAAAATACATAAACTTGCTTCCATGAAACAGGATTAAGGGTCTTATTTCATGGGAAAGTCGGTCAGACTTTCCCTTAATCCTGTTTCATAGAATACCCCCCTGGTTAACCATTCTATTGCACCACATTCATAAAGTAGACTGGTATAAAGCACTCCTTATATTCAGCATAAACAAGCACAGATAAAGTGTTGTAAGCTTTATAAGTACATATACTTAAGTGTTTTTAGTGAAAAAGAAGGAATCAAAGCATGCTTTTTTTGCAGCTGGAGAGAAGGACATTTTGAATCCTTAACAATACTGCATTACTTATAAAAAAAAAAAGGCAGCAAAAAACAAAGCTTTCTTTGAGTCCTTTAATGTATAAATGTCTGACTTGCACAGACCACATAAGGTGATGTTATTTAAACAGCATATTTAACAATTCCAGTGTTTCATTAAAAGAGTCCAAAGTCAATGAACAAACTACGTATAATATGGAATGATATAACTACCTGTAGCCTTGTCCACATGAGGACTGATGTTATTGTTGTTGAGGGTCTCTTGGGGATGGGCTTTCTTATTGCTGACGATAGCTGCTGTTGGACTGGTCACCCCTGGAATGTCAGGGAGGGAGCATGGGGGTGTGCGAGCCAATGGGGATCTCCGGCAGTCCATCAGGAATTTTCTGTCATAGATGATGCGGGTGCCTAAAGCGGTGAATAATGAGCAGTTAGTTACTCTGACCCAACACTAGGCTTCCACGTTTTCAACTGAAAAGATTTTGAAAATTGAAGCAAAAACCAAGTAACCAGTCTTAAACAAAGGTAAAAATCATGGGCTCCATCCAGATACCTGAATGAAAGATTTACATGTAGTTGGGTTTGTCATTCTGGTCAAATTTTAACCATATCTGTGACATGTTTTCTATGTCTCAACTTGCACTCATGTCACCTGAAGGCAAGTTGAAAAAAACTTGTGTTTCAGGCAAAGCATATATATCTAGCAAAAGCTTATGTTTTGTCACTAATGTTTAGATGGGGTAAAAATAGGGAAAAAACAAGGCCACAAGGCTGGGATACAATGGACAATGAGAACACACTATCAGTTTTGCTGCTATCAGCCATTTGAGTTCAGGGTCAACCTTCCCACACCCACCCACTAATTTTGATTGGTCAAAATAAGGATGATGTGTACAAGCAATCAACACATTAGTAGGGATATTCAGATTGGTGAAATGAAGGACTATGTGTGGAGTAAAACCACAGATATTCTCAGACACACTGGCCAATTTAAATTCCATTTTTGCAGTCAAATTAATTGTGCACATAGCTCAAAACTTGTGCATTAACATTACACTAAGTGAACTGATATAAAGTATTGTGTTAGAACTAAAAGTAATAATAGGCACCAACATCAAAATGTATAAATGTTAAAACTGTGTCTTAGGTCTGAGTAAACAAATGACTGAAACTGTTATTGTAGTTAGGCTATTTGTGGTTTACCGTTTAAAGCTTAACACAATATCCACAATATGATAAAACACACCATACCTTGTGAGCCAAACAAATTCTCTACAAAATACAGTAAACAAGTATCAGTTCAGTCTCTAAGTAAAATAAACTGACTAACAGAAAGACAAACCTACTGCACAACTTTATGCTCTAATGTTTACAGACCATTACTTGAAGATTGCATCACTGTTCTACAGGGATCATAAAAGTACTGAATGTTCACCTATTGAAGCTGTTTACAGTGTTACATGACACTGCCACATAATTTATCTTGTAAAAGGGTGAGTCAGACAAATGCAGTTAGTACTTTTCATCAAAAGGGTGTGAAGCATAATAAATAACAGAACGCTTTCTTTGAAGAAAAGAAAAAACGAGTTGACATAAGTGAGGAAATCCATAAGAAGTCACATGCCAGGAAATTTGTCATAGGTCGTTTTGGGCTAAAGTTCTATTTAAAACACCATAAGCCAAAGGCTCTGACTGACTGTGCCACAGGACATCAAAGTAACGTATTTGTGTATGACTGGATGGATTGCTGGAACATGTTCCTATTATGTGGAGTGTGGGGAAGCTGCTGCCAGCAGGCTCAGAACAGATATGTTCCAATGTACTGAGACCACGGGATGTACACAGTCACACTTGGATATATCCTGCAGATATTTCCAAGCTGAATACAATGAACTCTTTTGCAGCTTTAGTTTGAGAGAGAGAGAGAGAGAGAGAGACAGAGAGAGAGAGAGAGAGAGAGACAGAGAGAGAGACACACACAGAGACAGAGAGAGAGAGACAGAGAGAGAGAGAGAGAGAGAGAGAGAGACACACACAGAGACAGAGAGAGAATTAACCAAAAACTAAAATATCAACCATATTTTTCAGTGTGTACAGTCTTTAGCCACTACTATATCGTTGATTTTTTGGGGGGCAAAACATCCAGATTTCTCACGAGAGAAAAACCAAGGAATCTGATGAGCAAGAACAGAGAACCACACATCATTTACAACTTAAACCCGGCAAAAGAGAACATAAATATTAAGGATTTCTTATATATGCTACACGAGTAAAGTACAATTAATTAAAAGCAAGACACCACCGAGACAAGCAACAAAGAGAGGATCATCAGCAACATATGCCAAATGAAAGAAGCAGCAGGGCTCCTCGGCCTGCAGAGTGCACTTTTTAATGAGGCAGTGAAGACACTCATCCCCAAATCACGATTTTACCTCCGGGGGTCGTGCTGAACAGGGTCCCTCCGGGCGTCGTGGAGTAATCATGGGGCAAATGGGCCGCGTCGTTGAGGGTCACCCGTCTGGTGGCCGGGATAGCCTGGCTGGAACTCTTCTGGCTGCTGATGGACATTTTGCAATTTATTCTCATCCACACACGCAACAATCTGCCAACGTCACACTGTGCGTAGACCCCTTGAACCACAAGAAAACAAAGAATTTAGCACACCACGCCAACCACGCTGCTAACTCCCACCGCGCCAGGCGACAGCAGCATGCTAGCAACAGCACACTGTTTACCTTTTCGATGAATTCATACAAAACTGAACGTGAGCTTTGAGCTTTGACAACATTAATGCACTCATTCACACTCACAAACTAGCTGTACTGCTAGCCTGCACCGCAAGCACGTTTTCTCACTCACACACCACAAACCGTCTTGAACAGTGAAGCGGTATTTAAAAGGCCAGAGCGAGGCAATGGCACCCCTATCGGCGAGACACGGAACTGGACAGGGACGATGGGATTTGTAGTTGAAATTCTCGTTTCTTCTATTTCCTCAATGCAAAAGAGATTTGTTATTACGGGCCTGCCCATTGCAAAGAATGTAGCCGAAGGCTGAATTTGGCTCAACTTTCGGATCGTCCTGCATTGACTCGCATTCATTTTTCACCCCATTGAAATAAATGCAGTTACTGGGGGAAAAGGCTCTCAGACTCCATATAGTGACCAAACCCTGTGAAACTTCATATGAGACCCCAGGCCACGCCCCCAAAGACACACCTGTTTAAACTGAATATGAACAAAAGTATTGGGACAGAGCTGTCATACAAAACTATGTGAACAAACGTATTGTGACATATACACAAACTCATTCACATATACACAAACTCATTCACATATACACAAACTCATTCATTCACACACACACACACACACACACACACACACACACACACACACACACACACACACACACACACACACACAC
>JBBPDE010000021.1:6952997-6963396 GCA_037974605.1 Nannopetersius ansorgii | reverse complement strand
CACACACACACACACACACACACACACACACACACACACACACACACACACACACACACACACAGAAATACTGCATTACTACCATGATAAGAGAATGTTTAAAGCTGGACTCATCTAAATGTAAGCAGTTTGTCCTCTTTATGTGGGATGAATTACTGTTTTTAACTTATTCATTTGTACAATGCCCATAAGAACACACTGTACAAAATTGTGAATTCTTTCAAATTTGTGAGGATGAGGACACAGCAAGCCAAAGCACACTCCACAACATGACAAAAAACATATTAAATGGTAGTTTTATGCCAGCATGACCCTTTAACAATGCAATCAGCATAACACTACTTGGTGAGATATAATTTACTAAATAATTTTCACCATTAACTAATATTATCTTTGTGTGATGGTGAGCAGAGTTGAGTGTGTGCAAAGACCTTGTTTCCAAGGTTGACGTTGGCCTGCTTGGAGATGAGGAGAGCGACCATGTCAGGTCGTCCCTCCTGAGCAGCCAGGTGGAGGGGAGTGACCCCCTGCAGGGATTCAGCATTGGCACTGGCTCCGTATTGCAGCAGACTGCTGGCCACCTCCAGCTGATTCTGTTTAGCAGCTATGTGCAAAGGAGTGTAGCCATTCTGGATCAAACAGGAACAAGGGGAGGGCAGGAAAGAGAGTAGGGTTCTTCATTAAGAGACAGCAGGCAAAGGTAAATACATCTCAAGCACCTGCCCCCTTGTGCCTTTATGTCTACAGTGTTCCTTTTGATATTTCTTTATTGTGGAACAGGCTTTATTGAGGAGGAAGTTATGAGGAGTTATGAGGTTTCAATATGAGGTTGTATGCATTTTTGTTTCTATATGTGAATCGTACTCGGGCGGTGCTGTGTGGAGAACCACCCTTGCTGACCAGCAACTTCACCACATCCAGGTTGTTATGGTGGACAGCTACGTGCAGAGGGGTCAATCCATTCTGCAAGGAGAGACACATGCTCTCAGTCAGTTACTTCTATCTGTGACATATGTCCAGTGCATCACACATACACACGCACATAATCAGGACAGAGATGTGCTCTGTGTAATAGTCACTGCGGTGGGCTGCTTTACCTTTCCCGCTGCATTGGGATTGGCTCCTCTGTCCAGAAGCAGCTCTGCCACGTCCACCTTCCCATATTTACACGCCACATGGAGGGGCGTAAACCCTTTCTGTTGTAATACACAGCCACACACATACAGCATGACTATGTGCAAATACTGAAAAGTAAGAGGCATTACCTAAAACATTGTGTTTTCAGCTAAACACTGTAAAATATTTGAGCAACAACATTTGTTTTTTATACAAGTAAATTCTTCTGCTGCAAACAAAAATGTACAATGTTTCCAGCACAATTCAGCCAAAAGTAGAATGAGTGCAAATGCTTGCACCTAAGGCAGTGCTTCTCAATTATTTTCTGTTACGCCCCCCCTAGGAAGAAGTAAACATTTCGCACCCCCCCACCAAACTCAGTTATGTACATGACTATACATCTCATAGACATCCTGCTATTTAGTTATTTTGTTATTTTCTCAGTCTGTATGCACTTTGAGATTTGTTAGTAAAATATTATTATTATTATTATTATTATTATTATTATTATTATTACTATTATTATTATTATTATTATTATTAGCGGTCTTTCCTCGTCTCCCAGTGAAGACAAACGCTACACACGTTTCGTCATATTTCCTCTCTTAGCTTTCGGGAGACTTACGTTTGTCTCATTATCTCTGTGTCTCTCTGCCTTTTCATCCCTTTTAATTATTTTTCCATGGTATCTCTTAAGGCTTTAAGAGATATATGACAGCGGGAGCGGGCAGGAATCATCAGAAATTCCGCGGGAGCGGGTGGGAGCGTGCGGGAGCGTACGGGAGCGTGCAGGAGTGGGCGGGAATCATCAGAAATTCCGCGGGGGCGGGATTTAAAAAATAGTCCCGCGCAGGGCTTTACTTCATATCTCCTGTTCTGTGTTGTGTTCTTCTTCGGGGCAAAATCCCTATTCCCTGCAGCCATAATAGCATGTTCCCCGGGTCACACGCGCCCCCCCTGGCATCGCTCCGAGCCCACCCAGGGGGGGCGCGCCCCACTATTTGAGAAGCACTGACCTAAGGTATGGTTAACTTTTACAGACTTAGGTGCTTATTAGTGATTAATGCAATACAGTTTTACATACATAAATATGCAATACATATATCTTGAAATATACATTTATTCATATGACATATATGATTTAATTTTCATTGAGATTGTTTCCATTTTGCTTGTGCAGCACACTAATACACCCAATATATTCAGATGTATGTACTAATTGTATTTGTTTATCTGGCCAGAAACTGTTTACCCTAGAGACCATTTACATTTACCTGCCCAGTTTACAGAAAGTAACAGACAAAAAAAAGAAAAAGCAGAAGACCAACCTTGGTCATCTTGGTTTGCTGGGCATTGCCATCTAAGAGAATGCGTGTGGTTTGGGCATGTCCCTCCCGGGCAGCAATGTGCAGAGGGGTGTGGCCAGCCGTGGTGGCAGAGTCCGGATTGGCCTTATGTTCCAACAGCAGCTTTACTAACTCCTTATGGCCCATCCGTGCTGCGCAGTGAAGTGGAGTCTGATCGTCCTGAAGAGAAAATATGCTGTCAAACCATCAAACCATTCACCTGTTTGTGGTGCTTGTGGGTCTTGTGTGCCCTTCTCCAGATGGCTCTGATGTGTTTGCCTACCTTAGCTTTAGCATCCACCTGTGCTGAATTCTGAAGCAAGAACTGAGCCACTTCACAGTGCCCTGCTCGAGCAGCCATGTGCAAAGGAGTCTCCACTTTCTACAACAACATAAATGGATCCGGCATGAAACCACTTTAGTTTTTAAACATCTAAAGGACAAGAAATGATTAAACAGATCTTATGCACTGGCTGTATTGCATACCAATCGGACATTTAGAATTTATTTTAATTGTTACATTTTTTTCTTTTTCATGTTTTTTAATTGTTATTGGATATCTAAATTAATATACTAAAGACAAACTTATCTTAAACCTACAATATTACATGTAAATCCTTACAAATACATTAGAATATTTTAAAACTAAGGACTGCATTCCCTGCATCCCTGACTGTTAGTATGGCGAAAATGTGTGCAGCGGCTATTACATCTATTATTATGTTGATAAACCTAAAGTCATGTGATGCAAACCACTAATGAAAACATGCTAATTTATTAAACATTTTAAACAAGGCTTAGGGAACACACTCACCACATTAGATGCATTGGGGGAAGCGCCTCTCTGCAGCAGACTCTTCACTATGTTGAGGTGCCCCATGAATGCAGCGACATGGAGTGGAGTTAGTCCAGACTGAAAAAATACAACACAAAACACAGGCAATAGAGCCAAACGCTGCAAGACCCAGAAGAGATATATACTATTTATTGTCTAATGGTCTAAAACTACAATGGAATACCATGGTGCATCACTAAGTACTATTACTGTACATTAATTGTAATGATTATTCAACAAAGTAATGCACAATGACTGAAAACAAAAAAAGACACTACAGTTCAGTTAGTAAATAAATCCAATACAGCTGACAGATTAATCGATTATAGAAGTAATCTTTAGTTGTATCCCAAACTCTTGTTCCTGAAAAAGCAAACATCATAAACTAAACTAAAACATATAGCAAAGGTATAAATGAGCAGCAGTAATGTTTTCTGACCTCTGTCACTGCTTCCAAAGATGCAGAGTGCTTGAGTAGGAGGTCCATGGAGCGCATGTGGTTCTTCTTGCAGGCGATATGCAGAGGAGTGAAGCCATTCTGAAAGAGCAAAATGCCACAAATAAGCAACCACACAGCAGAATCTATTGTTTACCATAAAGCACCAAGCGTACTCACAAAGGAGTGCTGTACCTGCTGGTGTCCATTAATCTAATCAGTTGAGGCCAACTGATTAAACAAGGGGAACCAGTTTGAAACTCCTGCTTGATCTGAATAAATATCTGCACCCATAATAGCCCTTGGTGCATAGGTGACCTATGCCATAATGGGCTGATCTCAGAAGAAAAGAGCAAAACCAGCTTCCTAATTAGTTGAGCAAGGAGCAAATGTTAAAGAGAGCAGAACTGACCAGGGCTCGAGCATTGGCCTTGGCCCCCTTGTCCAGCAGCACCTTGGCCATACGATGGTGGCCACAGTGTGCTGCCACATGCAGCGGCGTCAGGTGGTCAAGAGTGATGTCATCGATCTCAGCGTTGTACTGCAGTAGCTGTCGCACACAATCCATGTGATCACCCTGTGCTGCCATGTGGATGGGAGACAGCCCGTTCTGCATGAGGAGAGACAGCAGAGAAAGACCAGATCAGTGAAGCGCAGATCTGTTGTCAGAGAGACTACACTGTCAGAAAATAACAGGCTAAATAGATGTAGTCTGTTTTAGGCTATTGTTTGTGTTTTTGTATAGTAGGCAAATCATATCCTTTGATGAGAAGTACTCAAACCTGGACCATCCATCTTGTCAAGGCCATATGGCCCTGTTGGACACATATGGTACTATTGCTGAGTCACCTTAGTTTTGGCCTGGATGGGGGCTCCCTGATCCAGGAGGATTTCAATGACGCGCACGTGTCCATTTCTGGCTGCACAGTGCAACGGGGTCAGCTCATCCTGAATGAAAACAAAAGAAATTAAGAAATTAATGAAAAACATGCCTGAGTCCTTCTCTGTATTTTCACTGCACTCCCTTGAGAGTAAAAGTCGTTGTATGTTACACACTGACAGTACAGTCCCACAGCACAGTGTGCATTCCTCACTATGCAATTCGTCATTAAAATGTATCACCTGGCTTTTGAATCCTGATTTTAACCACAAGAAAAATACCTGATTTCCTCCCATGAGGAGATAAATAGGTCACCCTTTGGAAGGTAGACATAAATAACCCAGCAGTCTGCTTTGCAGAAATTTTACACTGTATCTGATAATTAAACCCTCTGTATGTCCCAGTATTGTAGGCATAAGCAAAACGGGATACGGTACCTTCGTCCTAGCATCTATCTGAGCCCCTCTGTCCAAGAGCAGTCGAACCATGATCACATTCCCCCTTCTGGCAGCAATATGCAGTGGAGTGATACCATTCTAAGAGTAACAATACAGGGTGGGCAGAGACATAAAAGAAAAAAACTCATTGAACCTCTCCTTGTTAAGATATAGCAAGAAATAGATCACTAAAGTAGTTTAATTACTTAAAACTGCTAATAATTCTAGCTATAGATATAGTTATAGTAGACTTTACGAAAGCTGACAGAAATAAATAAAAGCAGAATGACATTAGGCCAGTCACACTGGAGTTTCATTTCACTTTTATCTCAGCAAGTCATCAGATGAAGTAAACAATCAGATGGTTAAACAATGAAGGTTTAAAAGCAGTGGTAACATAGGATCTTACTGGGTCAATAAAATGGAACAATTATATCTGAAAAAGTCTGACCCCCACTTATATCAACAATGTCAGATAAAACAGCCAAATAATCACAGGGCTGTAGCCTAAAGCCATATTCAAGTAAAGTAGTTCACGTATTTTCGGTCAAATAATGCCTCAATTAAAAAATACTTTAAAAAAATAGCTTTTTAACATGGGCAGTAGTACAAATGTACAAAACCTCCTAGAAGGGGAATTTCATCAATAATTTAACCATTTTTTTTGCAGTGAAGTACAGGTTTTAAGAGTTTTAACAGGCAATGCAGCCCCAATATATTTTGTCAGGTTTATGACTATTTTACAACTATTTAATCTATTACTTATTTTACTATTTACATGATCAACCATACAAATAAAAATGCAGAGGATAAATGTAGACTCCCTGTGTAATTGCATTGTAGACATTACTGTCCCTGGTTCTTTCATCATGTAAGTTTCTCTTCTATGCATCAAACACATCAAAACACTCCAACTAGCTTTTTATCTCTGTAACTGTGCAAAGTTATGAACAAATTTTTAAACACTGGTGCAACTGCCCTTTAAGTACTTTTAACGGGACCACATCCAGCATCTGTAAATATAGGAACTGTTCTTTTCTTTTGATTCATTTAAAGTCTAAAGTAAAATGCTGAATGTCAAAAATCAGAGATGAGACTTACCATAAAAAATGACATACTAATATTGTCATACTAATACAGATACTGTCACAAACATAGCACAATAAGGAAAAAGCAGATTTAATTCTTACAAATTTACTTTGTAAAAGTACTCTGAGAATTGAAAAGAAAACTCTGAGAAGTACCAATCCATTGATATTTCACATGATTAATATGATTGATGTAGATTAGATAATTATTCATTCATTTACTCAGCAACTACTATTCACCTGGCCAGATAATATGCTATTAAAATAATACAAATTAAATATAGGCCCTTTTGCCTGCCAGTAGGGGACAAGGAAGTTGTGCCAATCATATTAATATCGTGCACACCAATTATGTATTTAAGTGGATATGGAAATAGCATGTCTGATTTGAGGAGTACAATCACACTGGATGGGACAGAGCACCAACCTTAGGTGTGAAGTTCACATTAGCTCCTCTATTTAACAGCAGCTGTGCAACACTCAAATTCTCATAATGTGCTGCAATGTGAAGCGGTGTGAATCCAGTCTACAGGGAAAGAGAATACTTAAATTAGGGTGCAGAGAAAAGGCAGGAAGAGAAAGATAGATAGACAGATAGAGAGAGAGAGAGAGAGAGAGAGAGAGAGAGAGAGAGAGAGAGAGAGAGAGAGAGAGAGANNNNCACACACACACACATGCACACACACACACACACACACACACACACACACATGCACACACACACACACACACACACACGCTACCTTGCTGAGGACGTCTGGATTGGGATCATTCTGCAGCAGCACAGCTGCGGTGCGTGTGTCATCATTGCGGGCAGCAATGTGGAGGGCAGGCAGGCGCACTTTGCCTTTAGTACCATAGTTAATAAGCAGAGCCACCACATTCTCATGACCCTGCTGCAGAGCCACAGCCAGTGGAGTGAAGCCATCCTGACAAAAAGCAACAAGCAGGGAAACAGTCAGAAGAGAAATCAGAATTTTCCTTCCTTTTTCATTGGATTCATAGAATCCATAGAATAATAATGAAAAGTTATTATCGGTCTAATATTAACTACAAGCAACAACTTAAATAATCCTTTTTATGCCTGGACACACTATTGCACGACGTGTTAGACATTTGCATTATTCAGGTTTTTGAAGCTTTGAAATGGATACTGTTACACAGTATGAGCGTATTGGCAAAACCCACTGTATATTACAAATGACTGAAATAGTGTTAAACACACACAGTCTGTGACATGTGTCTCACCATATAAACCAAAGAAGGCCAATTTCTGTAATCCCTTAATCCTTACTAGGGTCGTTGGAGCCTATCCCGGGTCTATGGGCGCGAGGCAGGGACTCACCCTGGGGGGTGCATCAGACCACCGCAGGGTGTGTGTTATTCTACTTCTTATTCTTCTTCTTCTTCTTATTATTATTATTATTATTATAAAGGTGTACCTTTATATTTTTAAGGGTAATGTGTTAAGCTAAGTTTAAAATCTAATTAAGCATATTTGGGAGCATATTTGGGGGCATATTCAGGGTTTATATTATAAAAACAGGCAGTATGTAATTATTATAATATCCTCTGAGAACTGAAGAAAAAACTGCCTTACAATTTCTTTTTTTGTGTGATTTTCCATCTATTTGGGCCTAAAAACACCTTACAATTTAAATTTCTTTGAATATATTATGTATTTAAATTTCCCAGCATGTTCACTGTAGAGGACAACAGGACGATTTCCGTGTAAAAACAGACGATTTTCATGTTCCCAGCATGCAAACCCCTCACATGACACATCACTGGAAATCCCAGGATATCCTCTACAGAACACTGTAAGGCTTGATGGTGTATCTCCAAATACTTAAGGAAGATACAGGTGAACACAATGTCCACTATAAAGGACATTAATGAATGGGCCAGGTCTCAGGAGGATATAAATACAGAGATTTAACTTTATTATAATAATAAATATATTTGTTTCTTTCCTGTCTATGGTGCTTTATCAAGAGGATTTTTAATAAAACAAGAAAGTCAACGCTTAGTTTTAACAAAGAATAAGGATTCATTATTTTTATTGCAGAACTATTCACAAAGACAACCTACATGTAAACACTTTGGACCAAATGATTACTGCCCCTACAGATAAATACACAAAACTACACACTGGGCTTCAGAAGAATGCAAGTCAATTAAGCACAGCTACAAAATTAAACAAAAATGCACATGGCATTAAAAGTGTGTTGATTTATCCCAGTATTTTACGTCTGTGTGGACCACGCTTAATTAAAAAATGAGGCTCTAAAGGAAAGCTAAACCTGGTGCTAATTCTAACTTTGTCTGTAACACAATAAAATTTCAGCAAATTATTTGTGAGCACCTGCTGACAAGCTGTAGCCTATCGATGAAATAAAGTGTGTCTGGAGAAGTTAACTTTCTATATGTGACCATCACCTTGTTTACTAATGATGTGTTGTGTTGCATCACTTACTTCAGTTGGAAGGCTCTGATTGGCTCCGTTTTCTAACAGAAATTTTACTACCTCCAAGTGGTTCTCCTGTGCTGCCATATATAAGGGACTGAAACCTTTCTGCAAACGTGAGATAAAAGAAAAAAAAAACACCTATCATCATCTAAACTGGAGCTCATAGTCCGAGAAGAAAAAAAACATCTAAATTGTTTTCAGACTTGTACACTAACCTGAGATTGGGCATTGACATTGGCACCATAGTGGACCAGCTCAGCAACAACTTTTTCCTGACCAGCCAGAGCAGCAATATGCAGGGCAGTATTTCCTTTCTATGAGACAGAACAACAACAGTAGAATGCTCAGAAAAAAAACAAATATCATCAGGTCAATGGCACAGGTCATTTGTGCTCACTTTTAATTACAGGTTTAAAGGTTCTATTGTTAATCATGTGTGGAAGGACCGAGAAAGGTTCTCAGGAGTTATTCCTGTGCAGATGAAGAAGCTGCTTAGAGGAGCATGAAGAAGCATAAAGTTCTATACCAATCCTTTTGTTCTTTTTAGAACTTCATGTCCAAGCTAATAACCACTTAAGATCTTTATTTCTCAAACACTAAAAGCATTTAGTGTTTTTAAGTGACACAGCAATGTTAGAATACCTTTGTGGTTGTCTCCAGGTCAATTCCATTGTGCAACAGCTCCAGAACCATCTTAACATGGCCTTCCTTCGAGGCCAAGTGCAACCCGTTGAGTCCATTCTGTCAATGAGAGGGCAAACAAGAACTGTTTAAAACCTTATCTTACCTTAACCTTATACCACTGCCTCTGTCCCATCTATCCATCATCTGACTCAGAGAGAGATGAGCTAAAAATATATAGCCAAAGCAGCAAAGTGACACTGGAAGTGAGCCTCTCATTAAGCAGTGTGTGTCTGGGAAGAAACAGAGCCTGTTTTATCTGTGGATGGTGTGAGAGAGGCTGATCAGTGACCAGAAAAGCACCTGAATATCTCCAAAATATCCCTAATAAATTTATTTGTTTTGAAGATTATCCAAACAGTATCCTTTAGCCAGAGGTCAGAAGTGTAGCCTAAACCTGTACACAAGTAAAAGTGTTGTTAGTTAGAAATTAACAGGTATATTTTTAAAACATGACTTGTAAACACCTCCCAAGTTTTGTCTTAGAAGTTTGTTGCATTTCTCTGTTACTCATGATTTAAGTATCCTAAAGAAGGTTAAGATTAAGAATGTTAAGAGGATTAAGAGTGTCAGTGACTACCTGATTTAAAAAAAAAATGCTGTTTGGATTTAAATAAGCAAATATTTAATATCATGTGAATAGATAATAACTGTAGTGATTGATGTGTTTCAGTAATAGCAATCAACACATTTATTGCCAACACAGAGTCCTGACCATAACCCTACTTAAAGGCTTTGAGATATACTGGCTAAGAGTTGTTCGGCCCTTTTCAATAAAAGATATAAAAGATATCAGCAAAAAATTAATTCTCTGGATAGAAATAAACATTATGATGACACATTATAACATGCCCTGTAATCAAAGCTAGAGGTGGTCCAATAAAATGTTAAAGTGTGTTACTCCAAGTATCGGAGTCTTCTGATTTATTTTGTTTTCAGATTTTTATTCTGATTTATTCTCTCCTATGGAACAGGTTTTTCTTTTGGCTCAGATTATTTTGCTAACTGAGAAACCCTGTTTTGTGAACACCCCATTGACTGTGTGTGTGTGTGTGTGTGTGTGTGTGTGTGTGTGTGTGTGTGTGTGTGTGTGTGTGTGTGTGTGTGTGT
>JBBPDE010000021.1:6913360-6935634 GCA_037974605.1 Nannopetersius ansorgii | reverse complement strand
TGAAGTAGAAATTCAGGGGTTTCCTTTATTTTCTATCTAATAAAAATATATTATTAATTACAAGGGACACATAAACTTCTAAGCCATGTTAGTGGCAGCTCATAAGCCTATTGTAAAACATAATAGCAGAATTACAAAATGGTTGTGACGGGGTTGAATTAAAATGTGACTTGTGTCAGACAAATATGCCAAAAAATAACTTCATTTGCTATGTTTAGGTGGGAAAAAGTATTTTTTTTATACAGTACTGACATTATCAGGTATTATTAAATCAAAAAATATAAAAATTTTTAATGTACTTTTTCACCATCCTTCTCAATCACAAATGGCACCATTTCTGTAGAATCACCCAGCAAAGACGACAACGACAACAACACCAACACCAACAATAATAATAATAATAATAATAATAATAATAATAATAATATGGGGGGAATTGGTTTATTTGATTTTTCAGTCAGCCATTCCATTATTTTGTTTTAAAATAACCAACATAACCAAGCAAATCCATAAAAAGAGAAAAGTTGTAACAACTATATAAACAACTCATAAAAAAGACATAAAAATGACTAAAATGAACAGACACATTTTCACAGTATCAACAACATTTCTAGATTCTACTGTGCCACTTTATCTTTAAAACATACTTTATTCGTAACCCTGCAGTCTTGCAGGCCATGTATTTTCTATCACATAAATTAACAAACATTTTAGTGCTGTGTGGGCTCTATATTTTGAGATATTTCACTAGCCAACTTTCACTAGCCAAATTTAGCATAATCCAAGCATGGCACTTTTCTGACGTGGTAATTCCAGCCAGAGTAATTGAATAATTAATCAAACTGAACAGTTTGTTTACACAGCAGGTGCTAGCTTGCTGATATAGTCTGAGCTCAGCATGAGTGAATAAATTTCAATATTTTTTAAAAAACATCGTTTACCTTTGTGCATATAGATTTTCATCAGTAAATTATTACGGGCCTGTCCATTGAAATGAATAAGACCAGCACCAGGTCTTTTCCTTGCTTATCGCTCATCCCTCATCCCTTTTCCCCTATTCACAGTTACGCATTTTGACCCCATTCAGATGAATGCAGTTTCAGGAGACAAAACTTTGTGTTCAGTGACCAAAAGATGTGAAACTGTGCACAAAACCTCAGGCCATGTCCTTCAAAATATCTCATTCTTCAAGCCCTGCACTAGTCCTTTCCTTTGTTTTCATAGATCCTTTTTGCTCAGCACCCGGCCATAAAATTTTTGGCCATCTTTAAATTTACATTTACATTTACGGCATTTAGCTGACGCTCTTATCCAGAGCGACATACATCAGTGCTTAAGAAGTCCACAACTGTTTCTTACCTGAAAAACAGCTTAAATCCAAGTCAACTATTTAACCAGGATACTGCAGTCAGAGCATCTATACAACTGTCAAATAATTAGCCAATGCCTAACCCAACAATACATGAGCCATACAGAAGAACAACGCAAGGGATTTTTTTTTTTAAGGAAATAAGTAAGCAATGAATGGAGTTCTGCTCATTAACCCTTCACCATACATCCACAAAGTTTCATATAGCACAGACCACTTTAGTAGGAACACCGGGCAGGCCCATCTCAAAATTTCTTCAGAATTTTTTCTCTAGTTTTCATGACTAATTTCATCCTCAGAGACCATCGGTTCTTTGGCCTGGGGCGCCTCATAGTCTAGTGGTTAGGGAGTTGCCCCCGTGATCGGAAGGTCGTGGCCTTGAATCCCAGGACTGCTAGTGGCAAGATACACACAACGAATTAAATACAGAGGAAGACTTTCATATCGTTCACACTGTGTGCTGTAGGGTGGTGACTTTACTTTCTGAACACACGATAGTCCACACACGAATGTGTGTGACGTGTGTTCTCGAACGTCTCGCCCCGTTCCAGTTCCGTTCTCGCGATGTCCCGCGCGGTTTCCGGTGTTGTGAATTGTCTCTGGAAAGATGGCGCTTAGCATCCGAGCTCGTCCTATCCGAAGTATACGGATGCGAGGTGAGGATTTGTGGGTTTGGGACGGACCGCAGTCTGTTTTATCCTGCTTGAAAACATGATTTTGTGATAACAGATTGTATCTGAGACTTCTTTTCAGGCTTACCCTGCGCTGTCTCTGTTTTGACAGGTCGGAATGACAGTGGGGAGGAAAATGTACCGCTCGATCTGACTAGAGGTGGGTTCACCCAGGACTAACGCCTCATTACTGCTCCTGGGGGGCAAATGCATGATTAAAAAAAAAGAATACTAACAAGAAACGCCCAAAGACAATTTGTCAACGCGTTCTTTGGTGTCCCTTGACGACCATGCTGTTTCTCACACTGTAGCATCCTCCAGCCCTGGGAGCTTGGATGCCTTTGCACCCCAAAATCATCCAGCCAAGTTGAATCTGTCTCAGATGTGCAATTCCTGGCATGTTTTTGTGCTTGCAGTTGCGTCTGAACTAGTGAGTCTAGTGAGTCTTTTTAAGGCTCAGTTGTGCCTCTGGAAACCCTGACGGGCTTTGTTTATGGTACATTTTACAGCCTTGTTGTCCACCTAGCTGCCTATGTTGTTTTTGATTGGTTTGGTTTGTTTGTGTCTGAGGACCAAGAGAATCAAGGGAAGAAATACTTCACTTATCAAATACTTTGTGAGACCAGATGACTTTAAATGTAAATGTAAGACCAATAAAAGCGAGCCCTACCATAGTGTAATTGTATAAGACTGCATCTCCTTATATGTACTAAATCTGAAAGTGGTATGGGTGTACATGTTATCATTGCCATCATAATGCATCAATTTCCACATTATAAAATGAATACTTGTTTTTATGAGCAGGCTGATTTGGGTAAATGTAATATTTTAATACATTAACCTCTATGCTATCATCTGTGTCCTGTTTGTAATGCATTTCTACAGCCTTTATAGACAGCTACCTGCCTATGTTGTGGTTTTTGAATTGGTTTGGTTTGTATGTTGGTGTCTGTCTATCAGGTTAATTAAGGGAATAATTACTTAACACAACAAATTTTATGTGTGATGGCCATGACTTCTATACTGAATACCAGACCGTATTTCATTCAGACACTGACAGATGTCTGGATAGCATATTAATGCCTTTAGTACCTAATGTAACTTCAGGATTTTCGATATGACTGTAGCTACTGGCACTGTTATTATTGTGTGCACAGCAGTGACATTTTTAATGGTGGGCATATATCTTGTCTGTAACATGGATGTTTTTCGAGTTCAAAGGAGTTTGACTACACTTGGCTGAATCTTGGCTGAGTTCCTTGTCACAAAGCTGGATTTCTCAGTTAGCTGATGACTTAAACCTGTCTTTTGGATGGAAGCCAGAAAACATTCAAACGGGGCAATCCACACTGGGCTTAAGTTATCTGACATATTGAGACCCTTCAGTTCTTTGCATGTTGACATCAAGCTGGACTTGCTATTTTATGCATTAGTACTGTTTTGTTTTTGTTATGGTAAATGCAAGGTTTGTGTTTCTAAGTGGGAGCTATGGGTGCAGTAATTGAACCACATACTTTTAATTCTGAGTGTAGAGTACTGAGTGCACTTTCAGTTTTTCATTTATTTGTGTTGAAGTGGTGTGTATACCTGGTGCCTAATGGTGACCATTTTCTTGTGCAGAAGGTTTGTTCTAAACAGAATTACCAATCTCTTATGCCACTGCCAAAAAACACTTGAGTCAGTAAGCATGAAATCAGCCATTGCAGCTTTTCAAACTAGCATTGTTGAGAACCCCACAATACCCATAAGATTAATCCCAGGCCTTTAACCTATGATCATTGTTGAAAGTTGTGAAAGTAGTAACATATAATTGAACATAGCTGAAGAATCTAATGATACGTTAACACTGAAGTATGCAAGATTGTTACTGTTATAAAGTAATGTATCTGTTCCAGATTTTATCATGGAAAATCCCACAATATTCCTGCTCTAACAGAGTTTTAGTGGAGTGACGCAGAGTATAACATTTCACAATGTTATACTCTCAATATGACCAAATTCGAAATTCATAGTTTTAAGTGAGACTCATGACTGATATTCATATGATACCATTTTTACCTCCATACGTAGAAATATGGTTCACACATCTGTTGATTTAATGTTCTCAGTGGTTTGAAGTTGCTGAAAACTGCCAGGATGACTTACCTTAAATATAAGAAAAGCAAATAATTTCAAGTCTTTTTGCAAAACTATAAAAAAAATCCATACCTTTATGTAAACCATGATACTGTTATGCAAGTTATGTTACACTATTATTATTTTTATTAGTTTAGTTAAATAACCAAATTAGTGGAATAAAAAGAAAATTACTATAAATTTTTTTTCTTTATCTACATATTTCTACATATTTTATTTATATTTATATAACACTGTGACTGTGTATATTCTAAAGAAACAATGCTTCTATTAAGATCCTACACAAATGGTCATTGTTAAATTAGTGATGTTAGAGAGACTTCTTTTTTTATGGTGCAAAGTAGACTTTATGGGCTCACTTTGTATCAAATGGTTGATCTATGTTTGACTAGCAGTCATCTCTTTGGAGAGGAAATTAGATGTTGGTGTATTTAAATCATGACATCATAACATCACTTTGATCTCTCTGTTGTGACGGCTTTGTTGTCATGTGCGATTGTGGTGGCAGAGGCTCATTCCTTCTGCAATAAGTTTAATTCATTCAATAACCTCTCCTATCAGTGTCCTGTGGAGATATAGTATGGTACATATTGTACATATTGTTCCCATCATTTTGTGGGATTTCATTTCTTTACAGACCCTAAAGATAACTTGCGAGAGATTCTCCAAAATGTTGCCAAACAGCAAGGTGTTTCCAACATGCGCAAATTGGGTCACCTGAACAACTTCATTAAGGTTTGTCACATCATTTGCGATTCATTTACTTTTGGTCTAAATAATTTGGGTTGAGGCCAAGCTGTTAATTTAAACCTTGACCACACTAACTTAGCTTAGATGTTTTAGCTATTTAGATGATCATTTGTAGCTCCACTGTCTTGTAGATGGTCTTGTAGAGGCAGTTTTTAAAGTCATACTTATCACATGCTGACATGTCTCTTACCTTTCACATAGCTACTTTGCAATGTTGGCCATTCACAAGAGAAGTTTGGCTTTACCTATGATGAAATCATTATCTGGTGAGGGCTACCTTGAACAGGAATTGAACCTTTTTGAAATATTGGAAGTAAACAGCGAGGGAGTAATATCTAATTCAATCTGATTCCTTGTTTATTCCCCAGCCTTCGACTGGCTTTGCTTAATGAAGCTAAGGAGGTACGGGCAGCAGGTCTGCGCGCTCTCCGCTACCTGATCAGAGACAGTACTATCCTCCATAAAGTTTTACGCTTCCAGGTGGATTACCTAATTGCCAGGTGTGTTTAACCCATTATACAAACTGTTTCTGCTATGTTTGGCATTAGTGATAAAAATTAAGTTCATTTTGGCCAGTCTTTTTTCTAGGGACACTTAAGTACATGTATTGCCAATAACACAGCATGATGCTAAGTCTTTGAGAAGACTGAATCAGTTCATGTTAGGATTAGATTGAGAGTCAGAGAGAGAGTGTGTGTGTGTGTGTGTGTGTGTGTGTGTGTGTGTGTGTGTGTTAGAGATGAGGGGCTGAGTGAGAGACCTAGGGAAGAGGAAGTCGGCCCTACTTAGGATCAATGTAAAATGGTAGGGTCTGAGAGGCACTCTGCAATGTAGCTGTGCAGGAGGGGTCTAGCGCTCCCTTTGTGACTGTACTGTCTGGACATTTCAGCTGGCAGCAGGGGATCTCTGAACTGGATGTTCCAGGAACAGGGTCATGTCATTGTTAAATGAGAGAACCCATGTTAATTTCTGTTTAGGGCTGTACAACTTAAACAAAGTCATGGTTTTGGCATGTGCAATCATCTGCGATCATGAAAGACAGACAATGTTTTGTGAAAATTATTTTATGATACATATCCTGCAACACTTTCAGTTGTGGATCCAAACGCATTATCTCATGCACTAAATCAATGCTCTGATGAATCATGTAATTGTTTATGCAGTGATAATGCAGACCAGCTTCTGTTGTTAAATTATGACTAGTTAATCATTTATGATAGGATTCACTCTAACAAATCTGACTCTTCTGTGTTCATATATTCAGTTAGTTGTAAAATCATTTAATAGAATCATAGATCATAAAAAAAGCCTGTATTTTTGCTCATAAATCTGCTGTGTTATTTGCCATTGAGACCATTCTTGTAACATATTGTTGTTTCCTCACTGTGCAGGTGCATTGATATTCAGCAAAGCAATGAAGTGGAGCGGACTCAGGCGCTCCGACTAGTGAGAAAGGTGAGACACCCAACTCAGACGTAGTTGCTGATGTTGTTTTGATGGTTATTTTTAGATTTGCCTTGAAAGACACAGAAGTTTTAATGTCATAATGTATTCTTTCATAGTACACTGTCATATGTGTGCTAAAAAATATTATTTGAAATTAATATTTTATGTTAACGAGTGTGTAGTTTTACAAGTTTGTTTTGCATGTTTGTTGTCTGGAAAATTTAGAAGGAATATTACTAGTCGAATAACTGTCTATCTCTCCATCTTTTTCTTTTGCCACTCTTGCTTCACCTTTTCAGATGATCACTGTGAATGCTCAGCTCTTCCCGAGCTCTATCACAAACTCCCTCATAGCTGTAGGCAGTGATGGCCTGCAAGAGCGTGACCGCATGGTGCGCGCCTGCATTGCCATTATATGTGAACTTGGTGGGTGCACACAGACACAGGCCTTTTACTTTTATAATGCTGAACTGAATGTGAAGTGACGTGTTTGGTCACATTTGCACAGCACTGAAGAATCCGGAGATTGTGGCTCGAAGGGGTGGTCTCAAAACCATCCTGAAGAATGTGATCGACTGCCAGCTTAGTCGCATCAATGAAGCTCTGATGACTACCATTCTGCACTTGCTCAATCACCCTCATACACGTCAGTATGTGCGCTCTGACGTTGAGCTGGAGGTACAGGTGCTGCTTTCCATTTCCTTTAATAATATGGAGTAAAAAAAACCTTTCTAAAGTCTTTTGCTTATCTTCATCCATTTAGCAAATCCTGGCTCCTTATACAGACTTCCACTACAGACACAACCCAGACACCGCAGAGGGACAGCTCAAGTGAGTGTGCTAGATTGTGCCATTAATCTTGGAACTTGCTTTCATCATGCAGCTTGCATTGACATGAATAACTTGTTTTATCACTTTTATGTTAGAAAATGAAGCCATTGTACTTAGTTTAACCCGTGATAATCACCCTAGGGAGGACAGAGAGGCTCGATTTCTTGCCAGTAAGATGTCCATTGTTGCCTCCTTCCGTTCGTGGTCTGGTAAGTAATCTGACTTGTGACATGCTTTTAACTGTTTTAAGCATGTACAGATTTATTCAGATTATACTTGCATTGCAGTTCCAATTATATGATATGAATGTGTCCTAGTTAATTCCTGATGTAGTACAAAACATAAGTACAAAAACATTGTCCTCAGGTGCTTTACCACAATATTAAGCTTCTGTACCTCATTGTCCTCTTTTTTTTTAAACAGGTATCATTAACCTCTGCAAGTCAGGCAGTTCTGGCATTCAGTCACTTATTGGCCTACTGTGCATACCCAATGTGGAAGTGAGGGTATTTAGACACAGATAACCCTAAATATAATGGCTTTTTTAATATTACACTTCTGTATTGTAGTACAAATATTAAATGTTTATTGTAACGGTGCACTTTTCTACTTACGCAGAAAGGCCTACTGGAGGTGCTATATGACATATTTCGTCTACCCGTTCCCATAGCTACACAAGATTTTATTGAAGCTCTTCTTAGTGTGGGTGAGTTCTTACATGGCCCACCTTCACAAAGGAAGTAGACAATAAGACAGTGTGTTGCCGTTCTATATTGCTATGCACTGTGCTTTTTTGAGTTACATATGGTGACATCCCCTTTCCTTAACACATACCATGTATTATTTTTGAGTTTTAATAAAAATGTTACATTTCCCAATAATAGAGTTACAGAATAAGCTCCACATCTCTTTATCTTCCTCTGTAGATCCCAGTAGATTTCAGGATAGTTGGAGACTGTCAGATGGCTTTGTGGCCTCAGAAGCAAAAATTATTCTTCCTCATCGGGCACGATCAAGGTATAAGCATTGCAGGAGGAGAGTGAAATACAGTGCGTTATTGGTTTCCCGGGAAAGTTGGACATAGCTACCCATGGAACTGGAAATTGTACACACACAAGTTGGAAGTGCTTATTAAAAAATATTTTTTTATCTCCCTACCATACGTCTACAGGCCTGACTTGATGGACAACTACCTTGCACTTGTACTGTCTGCCTTTATCAATAGTGGACTTCTAGAGGTATGATTTTTATTCTCAAGTGAAGGTTGCAAGTGCATATGTTTTGCTGAAGCATTTGGTTTTTCATGGATGTACTAGCACTATCAATATTGTTGGGCCCCAGGGAGGATTCCTTTGTAAATATAGTCCTAAATTCACCATGTTTAAGCCTGCTTGCCTTCGCCTGTTTTCAGGGACTGGTGGAAGTAGTCACTAGCAGTGATGACAATATCTCAGTTCGTGCAACTATCCTCTTAGGAGAACTTCTGCACATGGTATCTTTCCTTAGCATTTTCACCTTCTGTTATCAAAAGATGTAAACATTCAGGTCTAACACAGTTAAGTTGTCTTGCTTAAGAGTGGCTTGTCTGTCCTCCTTTTGCAGGCCAATACCATCCTCCCTCACTCCCATAGCCACCACTTGCACTGCCTACCCACACTCATAAACATGGCGGCCTCCTTTGATATCCCACAGGAGAAGCGACTGTAAGGCTACCTTATACTCTTCACCAAAAACTATTAAGAACTCTGTTGGACCATAGACATGCAGTGAAATTTTCTACATGTTGATGTTTGATGTCTCTCTGTGTCACTCACTTTACTGCATTAGACGTGCCAGTGCTGCAGTGAACTACCTGAAGCGCTTCCATGAAAAGAAGAAGCGTGGCCCCAAGCCTAATAGCCTTTACCTAGATCGCATTGTTCGCAAGTCAGCTGCTGCCCACTACTGTCGAGAGCAACATCTGCGACCCCAGAAGGACATCTATGTGATTAAGGTGTATCAGCTTAACTTCAGATTGTTTTTTAGTTGAAATAGGAAACAAACTATCTGTTTGCTTCATTTTTTTATACATGTAAGATTTTAAATATTAATAAATAAATTATTTGGCTACTCTGTATGAAATGAAATTTTCAACACTGTATGACTTTGAAATTTCATGCAAGTATGTAGTTGATCACTGAGATCCCAGCAGGACTGATATTCTTTAACTTAAGTGCATATATGTGCTGCTTTGTTCTCAGGACACTGAGGAGGCATTGTTAATGAATCTAAGAGACAGCCATATTCTCAATCACAAACAAAACTTGGATTGGAACTGGATCCTTATTGGTACAATACTAAAGGTTAGTAAATTTAAGATCAAATGGTAGCGTTATTAAAAATGCACATGACTGCATACAATAACAAAAATGTTATTTACTGTAAGTTAAACCTAATATATTTTAATTATGCTGCAGTGGCCAAATGTTAACTTGCGCAGCAACAGAGATGAGCAAATGCACAAGTAAGAACATGCTGACTTTAGCCCTCTTTCTTTACATGTAATTTGTACTCATGCTTAAACTTGTGCTGTTGTTGCATAGTGAATTTTCTTAATAATATGTATTATTACTGTAGGTTTGTACGGAGGCTTCTGTTCTTCTACAAACCCAGCAGTAAACTGTATGCCAGCCTGGAGCTGGATCACAGCAAGGCCAAACAGCTGACTGTGGTTGGCTGCCAGTTCATTGAGTTTCTACTGGAGTCAGATGAGGTCAGTTCAAATAGACAGGTCTTATACACCTTGCAGTTAAATATCTACATGTGCTTTTAAAAACATTGCTTTTTCTTTGTGTACTTGTGCTCTCTCCTCAGGATGGTCAGGTGTATCTGGAAGATCTAGTAAAAGATATTGTACAGTGGCTGTCCTCGTCTTCTGGGCTCAAGCCAGATCGCAGCCTACAAAGCAATGGTCTCCTCAATACCCTTAGCCAGCACTACTTTCTCTTCCTGGGCACTCTTTCTGCCCATCCTAATGGAGTTAAGTTGCTAGAGAAATGCAGTGTCTTCCAGTGGTGAGTTGTGTGGAGCTCTCCCAGTGCAAAATATTTTAATCATTGATGAGTCCAGCTGATGGGAATAGTCAATCCTGTAATGTACTACATTTCTCGGTATCTTCTTAATCCTTCTTTACAGCCTGCTGAACCTGTGCTCCCTGAAGAATCAGGATCATCTATTAAAGCTGACTGTATCCACACTCGACTATAGCCGTGATGGCTTAGCACGAGTCATCCTCTCTAAGATCCTCACTGCTGCAACTGATGTAAGCAGATAATTTCCTGATGATATTTACAGCTCAAAAAAGTGTGTACTTTTTGCAAACATTTGCAATAAGTATGCCTTTACATCTTGTAACATAACCACTGAGTAACTCATGCTTATGTATGTGTGTATGTGTGACAGAACTGCAGGCTGTATGCCACAAAGCACTTGAGAGTGCTGCTCCGCGCCAATGTGGAGTTCTTTAGTAACTGGGGCATTGAGCTGCTGGTCACTCAGCTCCATGACCGAAACAAGGCCATCTCTATGGAGGCTCTGGACATACTGGATGAAGCCTGTGAGGACAAGGTGAGAGAAGGATTTGTTTTGATAAACAAGCGAGCTAGGCTTTTAATAGTTACTTAAATACTTATATATTTGGAATGTATTCTAAATATACTGAATGTTAAGTATTTGTCTTTAAGGCTCTTGTCTAACATAAGCATACCACAAAGACATTAAATTTAATTAACCAAATGTAAGAATATATTCCTTTATGTGCATTTTACTTTTCTGGTGTTGCCTATTTTTGATTGTGTTTCGGGTTCTGTGTTCATAAGGCGAATCTGCATGCACTTATACAGCTGAAACCAGCACTTACACACTTAGGAGACAAGGGGATTCTTTTGCTATTACGGTAAGCTGCAAGAATCTTTATAAATGTATTAAGTGGCATGTTTCTGGCTAGGGCTGGGCGATTTGGCCTAAAATCAAAATCTTGGTTTATTGCACATTTTAACTTGATTACAATTAATGAACTATTTATTTATTTATTTTTTTGCCCTCATAGTTCACTGACAAGTTGCTCAGTTGTCCCAGTGTTAAGCTCTCCGTGCTCGACATGTCGGCGGAATAACGTAACATAACGGAGCAGGGTCACGTGACTCCAGACGCGGTAGTGTTTTTAAAGGGAAAGTAATCGAAATAATTGACCTAGAAAAATTTGATAGATTATAGGTTCTGAATGTTGATTTTGATTACTTTTCGATTAATCGCCCTGCCCTATTTCTGGCTCATTTGAATTCATGTTAGAAAGTTTAAACAGGAAGAGATGTGAAATCTCATCACTGCTAAGATTTTAAGGATAATGTTTGAATTTATTTGAATTTATTGTGAGAATGGACCATGCTTTTTCAGATTAGCCGTTAAACTGTAAGAGTGTTGTGATGTTCAAATACAGAGAGTAGGGGCCTGTTTTTCCTTTTCATAAATTACTTTCTATTTTATTTTTCTAGGTTCTTGTCCATTCCTAAGGGTTTCTCGTACCTCAATGAGAGAGGCTATGTCACTAAACAATTGGAAAAATGGCAGAAGGTGCTTTTAGCATTGTTACAAATTATATAATGCATCTTCTTTGTTTGTTCTTTCATAGCATAATTGTTTTTCTTTTAAATGTATTCAGACTATGAAGAGGCTGATTTGTGTAAACATTTCATGTAAGTAGTGAGTTTATATTTGTGTTTTTGTGTGTTTCTTTTTTCCTTTAACGAAGGAATATAATCTAAAGTATGTGGACCTAATTGAGGAACAGTTAAATGAGGCACTCACCACTTACCGCAAACCAGTTGACGGGGATAACTATGTACGACGGAGCAACCAAAGGTACACAAATTGCTTTTCTTTGTTTGTAATATTCCCTTGCATTGCACCTAAAACTGATACATTTGTATCTGTTTTGATTTGGTTTGGTTTGTCACCCCTCATCAGGTTGCAGAGGCCAAATGTATATCTTCCTGTCCATCTCTATGGTCAACTTGTACATGACAAGACAGGTTGCCATCTCATTGAAGCTCAGGTAAGAATGGAAATTTGTGGAAAATGACTAGAATAGAAAAGTGACTAGAACGAAAAAGTACTCAATATTTTGTGTTGAGAGTAATATGTATCCTTTTTTGTAGCCTCCATAATGTTTGCTTCTCTTTCTCTGTGACAGAATGTTGTACCAGACCTGAGCTACATGGTGCGCTCCCCTGTGCTGGACACATGGGAAGGCATCAAACAACTTAAAGCTGCTCTGTGGGCCTTGGTTAGTGCACTTGGGTGTAGGGGTGTGTGCTTTGTGCTGCATGTGTGTATGGCTCCTTGAGCTCTCCTTATATGCCTGCCAGTCAAAGTAGTTGGTAAAAGTACACTATTTAACATGTTTTCCCACTTACTTATGTCTCAGGGTAATATTGGCACATCAAACTGGGGTCTGAACCTGCTGCAGGAGGAGAATGTGATTCCAGACATTGTGACTTTGGCCCATCACTGTGAGGTTCTCTCTATTAGAGGGTAAGTAACCACAGACCTCCTGTCTACTTTTCCTCTGGCATCCAGTTTTGCGTGGAGCTCTGGAGTGTTTAGCTGGGTCTTCTCAGTTGCTTGAATGTGTATGTCCACCCTTTGAGTCACTTTCCACCTTTCAAGTTCTCTGTTGTTTTCTATTCATATTCTGTTATCTCCTTGCTCTCACTCCCTCAGGACCTGTTTGTATGTGCTGGGACTGATCTGCAAGACAAAACAAGGCTGTGAGCTGCTAAAGTTGCAGGGCTGGGATGCTGTAAGGCACAGCCGTAGGCAGCAGTGGCCCGTGGTACCTGATGAGATGGAGCAACAACAGCAAGTGCCACCACCTACCCTGCTCTCCTCGGTCCCCAGCACTCTTAGCCTCAACTCCGAGTCCACTAGCTCCAGACACAACAGTGAAAGTGACTCCACTCAGCCTAGTGAGTGCTTCCTAAATCACTCTGCAACCATTGGCTGCACTTTCAGCTATGGTTTTATATTTCTTGCTCTCAAGTTACCTCTTTTGTCATGTTAAAGGTCTAGTCAAGCCAATTTTGTTATTTCATGCAAAATATTGGGTATATTGAAGATTTTGTGTAAATGAATGTTGGGTCCGTTACAGAAGGATCTACACTGCATCTGCATTTGTTTGTGCTTTTGTTCTATTTTCCAGACATGTACATCCTGGATGATGATAAGTTAGAGGTTTCAGAGCTGTCTGAGGACCAGCCACTGTACTTCAGATCCAAACTCCTTAAGGATCGCAGCCCATTCACCATCCTGGCCTCTAGCCGTTTTGTCCGTAACCGCTTCCTCATCTCCCTGTCTGGCAAGAAGCTGCACAGTACTAGCGACCCCAAAGGCAGCGGGGGCAGCAGCAGCAGCAGCAGCAACAAACTCAACAGTGACGCCAAACTGGGAGGACTTCGGAGGAACCGCACAGTTACAGAGCCTTCTGTTTACTCTCCTGGCCAGGGAGACGTTTTCAGTCCTGTCTTTACTGATGGCCACCTGCCTAAAAGCCCATCAGTAAGCCTAGAGACTTCCTTTGTGGGTGGCAAGACAGCAGACCACCAAGGCAGTACACCCAGCATCGCTGAAGGGGAGGCACGTATACCTCGGACCTTGGAGCGAAGCTCAGCATGTGGGGATGGCCAGCGGGAACAGACAAGCCGAGAGAGGCTTGCAGGCGATGGCTCCTCCTCTGGAGGTGGAGGTCCATTTAAAAGTCGCAGCCAAAGCTTTAACACAGACACCACAACAAGTGGCATTAGCTCCATGAGCTCTAGCCCATCCAGGGAGACAGTGGGTGCTGTGGAATCTTCAACCAACGACACAGACTGTGTCAGTCTCAACACAGTCATCAGTGCTCAAACCATCAAAACACTCCATTCTCTCACTCCTCAGTCCAACCACTTGCCCCTGTCCAAGTCCAGCTCTGTTCTACTGGTTCCCCCAGGCTCCTCTCACACATTGCCCCGCAGAGCACAGTCACTCAAATCTCCCTCTGTGACCACCATCACCAGCTTAACAGACTGCAGCTTCATGTACACCAGTCCCAGGGATGCACTGGGCTATGCTACACTCAAGCGACTCCAGCAGCAGCGCATCCATCCTTCTCTCTCACACAGCGAGGCACTGGCCTCCCCCGCTAAGGATGTACTCTTCACCGATGCGATCACCATGAAAACTGGCAGTCTGGACTCTAGGCTCACATCAAGAAGGTATGGATCTTCCCACACATAATAGCTTGTTTCTCTTTTATCATCACATTTCCCCCTCTCGTCCTGTTTAATGTTGACTCTCTTTTACTGCAACACTGTATTCTAACATAACCATATATTCATATTTTTATAATATTTCCGGTGCAATGAAAATGAATACCCATTGTCAGTAGATATTTGGATATTTAAGGAAAGAACTCTTAAGTACACCGTTGATTTCTCCACGTTTTGCATTTTGCTAAACTGTGCAGAATGTTTTTCCTTCACTCCTTTTCCAGACTTCATTTTTCTCTGAGAAGTAGGGTTACCACCAGATCCTCATAATATTATTTTGAAATTTGAGTTTGCCTTATTTAACTTTCAAAAATGACAACTCAGTTAAGTATGTTTTAGAACTTAAAACAAGGTTAGTTTTATTTGTCACACTGTAGTCAAGAACATTAGATATGATTTTAGGTGTCCCCGAGTAAGCCCATATAGTGAAAACTGGGCTTCTTTTTGGGAATAATGTGGACTGTTTCTGATGATCCTTCATAGGTATTGTAAAAAGCGCTTCAGCTGTCTGGGCCAAGGCTCAGACGGGCCCCGTCGACGATTGCTTCTCCCACGGTGCGTGGACCCTCACCCCAGGGACTAGCACTTCTTTTTTTGTTTGGAAAGTCCAGCTATGTCCTTTTTTTTGAGAAAATATCACCCTTGTCTCTATACAGTACCTAACCTGCTTCATCGGATGTGCTTTGCTCCCTGATTTGTTACCAGTGTCCGTTTTTCCCCAACAGACTTGAACAGCCATAACTCAATCCCAAATTTCCCTTTCAGCAGTGAGCAAAATGGCCCTTCCCTTTCATTGATCTTATTCAGCTAGTAAAGGATCAGCTGATTTGAGCCTTAGCCACTTTACCTTAGTTCCCCTTACTGAATATGCACGCTAGCAATGTCTGTCCTGCAGATTATGATGGTGTACCCTGTTAGTCCCTTAAACATTTCTGTGTCTGAATCAGAGGCATGTGAACAGTTTAATTGTCTAGCCTGGTGGTCCCTTTGTAGTATTCTAATGAGTATTCCTAATCATCTAGCTAGGAGATGGGGTAATCATAATGAATTTAACTATACGTGAAATTTCTGAATTTTAATTATTGTTCCGAAGTCATCTTTTTAGTTCTCTCTCTGTTTATCACCATTTTCTATCCCACACATCTTTCTTGTGCTATCATTTTTCTCCTTTCTATTATCCCCCTCTCTTTTGTTCTTGACATTGATGTCTCCAATTCTTGCAATATGTTTTTCACAGGTTTCTGAAGGCTCTGAGCTTTGCCTCTCTAGATAAGGAGGATCTACTGAGCCCTATAAGTCAGACCTCATTGCAGCGCTCCTCCTCTGTGCGCTCCATGGTGTCTAGTGCTACCTTTGGAAGTTCCGATGATTTCATTGGCCTCGCTCTTCCTGTGGACATCAACAACATGTTCCAAGTACTCAACATTTTCCCCCTCATTTTCATAAGCTATGATTACACTGAACAAGGGTAAAAAGGGCAATTAAGTTTACCTGTGCTTTGTTGTAATGTAGAATGTACAGTACTTCTTGTCTGATGTTTTGTCTGTGCTACTAGATAAAAGAGACTCCATATTTCCAGAAGAGGACCAGTCCACCTTCAGAGGATAGAACGGCTAAATTCTTTTCTGGAGACTCTGAGGGTAAAAACACACATCCAGTCAACCCTTGAACACATAAATATAAATAAATATCATATAGGTATCTAGGCCACTGTCATGAGCATTGTTCGCTACTCTGACAGGTCCCAGTGAGGGCTTACGACATGGTATCTTGAAGTCTCAGCTGAGTATCACAGAACTGATGGCGGCAAGCCGAGCAGACCAGCAGCAGCTGCTAGGCTCTGAGGAGACTGGCTTGCAGGAGCATACGGAGGAGAACTGTCTTTATTGTGTGGGCTGTAAAGTGCTGGGCTGCAACACACACACCCCAACACAGAGCGGACTGGGTGAGCTAAAAGATCTGCTTGATTCTTTTGTTTCCTGCTCCAATGATAAGTAAAGTGGTTAAGCAAAAGAGAAATGTTCTCTTTTGCTTAACCACTTTACTTATCATTGTTTTTATGCTATTTGAATTGAACATTTATATGCCATACTCTAGCTTCCTGATTTTCTCTTCCTCAAATTTCCAGACTTTACTGATGCTCCATACACCGAGTGGTGCAGCCAACCCATGCACAACCACCTTGAGGTGATGCCTCAATCTAGGTTCTCAGGGGTGTCTGGTTGCAGTGACGCTGTGTCCCAGGGCTCAGCTGGGAGCACCCGCAGTACAGAGCTGGTACTAGGTAAAACAGTTTTATCGAATATATGTTCTAAAATGTTCATTTTTGATGATATCACTGATGAGTGGCATATGGACAAAAAAACAGAAAGCAGAGCTGGACGTGGTAGAGACTCTATGTGTTTTGGGAGGAGGATGCTGAGAAGAGACTGAGTGTGTTGTGTGAAGGTTGCTGAGAAGAGACTGAGTGTGTTGGGAGAAGGATGTTGAAAAAAATCTCTATTTTTATAGTGTAAATCCTAAATATGCCCCCAAATATGCTCCAGAACTCATCTTAATACATTACTTGTGAGAAAAAAATGTAAAGGTAAACCCATATTTGTATTTACAGTTTACACTGAACTGCTGTCTCCCACAGTGCAGGAATGTAAATACCCCTGTACAGACTGTACTGTAATTCGTGCATGTGCAGTTTCTTTGGGATGCGCTGTCATTTTCTTTGGTATAAACAGGGTAATTACTGTAATAAATTAATTAGATTTACAGTAATAAAATAAAGGGCAAAAAAACTAAACGAAAAACATGAACTCTCGAAACGCTCCATGCGAGAAATTCTGGACTGAGGGCAGCAGCCTATCGAAGGACAAGGAGAAATAAATTGCGTTCTCGGATTGGCTACTTTCATACTCTGAAGTTTCTTACCTATTTTTAGTACAATTTGAATAGAAACTGAGCAGAAGACAACAGTACAGTCAAAACAAGCTGTATCAGGTTTACAGGACATAACAGTATTTTACTTAGCAACCTTTTTACCTTTTTAAATGCCTCATTAATGCAAACTTACTGTGATACAATTTGTGTATTTGTAAAAATCATGATATTGAATTTAATCATTCTATCAGCAGTATTGCAATGCCAATGAGTATGTAACTGAAGAATGCAGTAAGTAGTAATCTCAAAGATTTGAACTCAAGTTTGGCTTTCTTTCAGGTGTTAAGACCATTCCAGAAGATGCTCCAGCTTGCAGAATCCTGCTAAGGAAAGAGGTGCTCCGTCTGGTCATCAACCTTAGCTCATCAGTAGGAACCAAGGGACATGAGACTGGACTGCTCACGTAAGGAGATTTTACGCTGCATGTATATTACTTATGGCCAAAGACACAATCTTATTGTTATTATTGATTTACCCTATAGGATCAAGGAAAAGTTCCCTTATGCGTTTGATGACATCTGTTTATACTCTGAAGTTTCTTACCTGCTGGCCCACTGCACATTCAGACTAGCCTCTCGACGCTTTATCCAGGAACTGTTCCAAGATGTTCAATTTAGTCCGGTAATGCTCCTTGAAAGTTTGACCTTCATATGAGTTAAATCCTAACTGCTTGACTGTTTTAGTAGGTTGTTTTAGACTGCAAAAGTCAAGACCTGGTATACAGGACCGAACAGAACTTCTAATTAATTTATCATCTGACAACTAGCATAAACTCTCTGTTCTCAACTACCTTTACTCATTGTCTGATACGAAAACAATATACTACTCTATTCTGGACACTCTCTCTTGAGAGTGTGAACTGACATTAACTATGTCATCTTAATTAACACTTGTTGCACTGAGAACAAATTATGTAGTGCACTTTAGGGTGTTCACACTCATAAACATAAACTCTACAAAGAAAAACAAAAGCTTTGCAAAACAGACAAAATGGACAAAAATAAGTATAGTTCCAGATTTTTCAAAGTTACAGTACTTGAGGTTATCGACTTTTTTTAATGATTTTTTTTTTATTTTTCACAGCTTTATGAGGAGTCTGAAAGCATCTTGTCAATGCTACCAAAGTCTACCACTGTAGATCCTGCACAAGAATCCTGATCTTCTAAACATCTACAGCCTCAGGTTGCTGTTCCCCTCCTCTTTTAGACCCAAGTCTCCTCTTCAGTCCACTGTCCATGAATTTAGGAAGTTGGAGGCATTAGGTAACATTGAGGATATTGAACAGGTGAACAGCAAAACTAAAGATGGAAGGCTGTTGTTGAATGTCTTTGAAGAATCGGTACGGCACATTAAGAAAACAGGATCAACAATTTTCTGCCTGAACAAAAAGCCTAAGGTCAAGATCAAAATGTCTAAAACCCTTCAATGGGAATTGTAACCAAAATATATCATTTAAGTGACCATTCTGAACGTAAAAACACTGTACAGTGATATCACTTAAAAACTGAACTGTAAAGGAAGGAGAAATTGTCTGTTCTTGAAAGAACACAGAAATGCTGAAATAAGTATGATTTTATTTTCTGTATCAGCTCTGCACAGAATGTCCTTAACTGAGGGTGAGTGCATTTGGCTATAGAGTGAAAAAACGTAAGCATGTTTTTTTAACTTTTCCTTCAGTGGATGCTTCAGCTTTGAATTTAACACTACAGTCCTGTGTTTCAGATCTCTCTGTCACTAACTTCATTCATGCTTATAAAGAAATAAGCTGAGAAATTAGCCTATAAATTGAGCTGTCATCTAAATCAAGCATCAGTTCTAAATTCACACTCACATCTATGACAATCATCAAAGCGTAATCCTACTGACTGGCTGGCAGTATTTCTTTTCTCAAATTGTTTTAAATCATGCCCTTTGTATAATGCTAGTAAGTATAGACATTAAGAATAAGTAAAGATTAGCAAAATATTTCAGTAAAGATCTTAAACATGCACCACAATGGCATTGCCAGGATGGTTTTAGGGTCAATTACATGTCAGCTTAATCTGCCCAGTCCAGGAACAATGTGAAAATATTTTGGCTGTATTGACAACTCACCAGTGTGGTTGTTCAGGGAAAAAGTTCATTTCGTAAGACATTGCCACTTCTGCAATGAGTAATGCGCCTTCTTACCACTTCCCTGCAACGTTCCAGTGTCAACTTTGAGATTAGTACTTGTTTTCTAACTTAACCATCTAGTTCTGAATATTCATAAAAATGCACATAGAAGATTTATGAAGGTTTAAATTATGAAAGTTATGCTGGGAAGCACTACAAGTTGCAAGTGTAAGATGAAACTTCCTAAAGTATCGGAAATTACATAAAAATGATCAAATTTACAGCATTCCCTGATTCCAGTTGTCGCTGATTGGGCAAAACATGTTTGGCGTCTAAAGGTTTCCTCTTTAGTTTTGCACTAGGGCTATAAATCTAATGTTTTAATGAGAATCATTTTGAATGGCACAGATGTGTGTAATTTTAGCTTCATAACTCCAGTGCAAAACTTCACATGCCAAATACGATTTCTCCGAATGGCTGTACTATGTAATTTTGTAAGTTGGGATTTGTTTTTTAAATCACTGAAATACTGTTCTTCAAAATGTAAAGGAGCTGTAAATGAGTGAACTTAATCCAAGAATGACATTTTGTACTATCTTTTTATCATGATATCTGATTTTGTAGCAAGGGAAAAAGCACTACTGAGAAGAGAGGGTTAATATTTCTGCATTATCATCAGCATCACTAGTAAGCCTTCAGATACTCCCTGACTTGAGAATGGCTTTGTCTCCTACCTTCTGTGGAGCTTTTGAAAAATGCATGACAGTACTCTGCTGGAGAAAAACAAACTTAATCAGGTTGCTATTAGTGTGTCACAATTTGTGATACAAGTCAACAAGTACTTGCCATTTTCATGAGACTGAGTTGCTTGCTGCCGTTGTAGCATTTGTAAGCATGACAAAATATAAAACTGACAGGAAACAGTAAAACATAAAATGTGGATTAGTGAAGAGGAAAACAGTGTTTGTGCCTTTTTCTTCATAACACACAATTTTTCCCTGAAACTCCAATTATCTCATAGTGCTACTCAAATGCCAGGTAGCCAAAAAAAAACATGAAGTATAACATTTTTGTCTGGAGCTTTAATAGATAGTCTTTCTGGTATTCATTAAACTATCAGACAACCACTTGTTTTTAGATCTGTAAGAAAGATTATGAACAATGACTCATTTCAGCATTTCCTCTTGCTTGCTTGCAATTCTGAGTGCTGCTCACAGCCTTCTTGGTTGTGGTGAAGCCACGACAATGCCTTTGTTGGTCATTCTAGTCTGTTTGATAAATTTATCAGATAAATATTGATCGATAACGTGGTTCCATGTTACTTTCTCACGGAGTCTGAGGTCACTTTCTGAATAATTTATACAATGTGCCTGTTGATTCCAAATAAATTATTTTGGTATTGTAATTGGTTTTATTGAAATAGAACAATGAATTTGCTTCTTTTTGGCTGGACCAGTCATGCTACTTAGGCAGCTTGAATTATTTTTGCCTTATTTTTTTGTATTTTCTTTAATCCAGTTAGATCTAATGAACTTGTCCAAGTTTATTTTATTTATTGTAGATTCTAATAAATCAGCCTCTTTGTCTGCCTTGGCTTTTCCCTGAAACATCAGGTTCTATCATTTTAGAAGTGTGTGCGATGCATTGTTAAGTTATGACTTTAAATGGCTGGCAATAATAACAGTTCCTCCTTGTGTGTTTGCATAAGACTTTTTTCGGGTTTTAATTTCAATTCCTATTGACTGCCTAATGATATGGATGAGCTGGTTTGGACAAATGGAGGATCTTTCCAGCAAAATGGACAAAGAACATGTAGACGTGGAGGATCCTCATGTGATTCTGTTTCCTCATCACTCAAAATATGAACTACGTATGGACTGCTACCTTTTGGAAAGTGCCCCCACCTCATAAAGTGTTGACAGCACAGTGTGCAGCATTTCGAATTTGTACAAAATAATGAAACATCTGAAAAATGATTTGATTCTATTTTTTGTTGTTCCAATGTTATTTCCTTCCTATTGTTATCAGTGTTGCCAAATAACCAGTGTTTGTTTTTCCCCTTGACTATGATGCTGGTACTTATTGCATGAGTAATGTTGCAGCGTGGTTTGCGCTGGGGGTTACTTAGCCTTTTATTTCTGGGGGCACATTCTGAGTGTGTTGCTGGGATTGCTCTCCATTGCTATTCATGCTTAAGTGGTGGAGGAAATGGTCAAAATGTGTTTGGTGTACATTTGTATCATGTAAAAAAAAAAAGATGCACCCTCCATTCTTTGAAGTGCACTCATGATTTTGCAGAGCACTGTATTCAATTAATCAAACACCATTTCATACTGAGACTGCAGAAATGGAAGTGTTATTTATATTTTTCCTTGAGGGAAAAACATTTCTCAGAAAGCTGTACATACTTATGTTTCATTTTCCCCCTAACTGTGGTCTCCCTTGTATAGTTCAGTGTTTGTTTTGGGCATTAGCAAAGAGCCTTGAGAAACAATCTTATAAAAGGGATGCATTGATAATAAAATGTACATGACTTTCATTGACTTTCTCAGCCATTTACTCAGTCTTGGCAAGTGACTTCATTACCACTAAATGCAGTGTTAGGATTACTCATTCTTCAAAGATGTAAAAATGAAAATGTGTACGTATTTGCTTATATGTAATGTGTGTGTATATTAGGGCTATCTATATATTAGGGCTGAA
>JBBPDE010000021.1:6896369-6908029 GCA_037974605.1 Nannopetersius ansorgii | reverse complement strand
TATGGTTTACACTATAAAAATAGGCATTGGGATCATTTTGGGGGGGGCTTCAGACCTTCGGCAGAATTCAAATGAGCGATTTTAATCTAGATTAATTCCAAGATTACAATGAGATTAATCTAGATTAAAAAAATTATCTATGCCCACCTCTAATATATATATATACACCTTGATATTTCAGTGACTTGTCTGGTTCGCGCACGTTTTAAACTCGTCTCGGTCTCTCTGTTGGAGGGGTGGGGTTGGGGGGGTTAACGCCATTAACGCCAATATTCCAATGAGATTAAAGGCGTTAAAAAAATTTATCTATGCCCACCTCTAATATATATATATATATATAATACCCTACTCCACTTACAGAAAAGTTACCAACAGCGATTAATGGAGCTGCGGCTTGTGCTTGAGGACTCGGACTTCTTTAAAACACATGAGGTAAGAAGTGTCACACCCTCCTGTCTTATATTTTTCAAAGTTATTGGTGCTTTTGCTAAGCAGTTCCGGTTTTCCTGCCTAAGGTGGTGGGAAGCTCCCTGTTGTTTGTGCACGACCACAGTGGCAGGGCTGGAGTATGGATGATCGACTTTGGAAAGACTGTTCCCATGCCACCTAATCTTACTCTGGACCACCGCAGCTCTTGGGTGGAGGGAAACAGAGAAGATGGTTACCTCTGGGGCCTGGACAATTTTATTGACATTTTGACAGACATGCTCTCTGGACACTGAAGTAATTTCCCCATTGTAATGCACAATATACATTGCGAATGTCTTCAAATTTGCTTTGTGTTTATCTTGTAAATAGTTTTTTAATTAAAAAAAAAAGTGTTTTCATATGTTGCAATGACCTGGTATACGGTTAACTAAAAAAAGATTAAATGAGAGCATTGTGCAGGAGGTTCCTTTCTTTATTATTTTAATGAATGCTAGTGAGGATCTGGACCAACATTGTTGCCTATGGTAAATTTTATATCCCTTCCTTTTTGTCTAATTGTGTGACCAAACTGAATTTATTTAGCTGTGATCAGACACACATTGTAGCTATATATACATTTTTTTCCAAGTGAGCAAAGGTCATTTTAAAGAGGCTCTTTTTGTTGCTGACTATTTTATTGCACAGACTGGGTTGTACATGATTTCACAAAATTCTATTCTGAGGTCTTGGAACACTCTAATTGTGATTAAGTTAATTGTGATCAAACAGTCCAGTTGTATAAATTTGTCAGATGTTACATATAAGTTGAACTCCACATTCCTCATTTGCATGATTTGACATGCAAGGAAGGTGTGTTGATACATCAAGGTGGACCAGAGAACTGTTTTATCAGTCAGTGGTTGGACAGTTCAGTCGCTGCTAAGAGAAGCATGTAACTCCTTTTTACTTAAATGAACTTTGACACATGTCTTATATGAGATATCTCTTATTTTCCACTCCATATTTTCTATTAGGATTAACCAGGATGTTTTTGTGATTTGGGGCATTTCTGTTACTGCTATTACACTACTGCATACTGCTGTATAATTTTAATGTGTTGAATAATATCAGCACAATAAATGTTAACTGCTGTTTGTTTTTTTGACACTTTTCTGTTAAATATCTGCTGCACAACACTTAAATTTATACTTAAATATAGAGTTTATTAAAAGACTATGTCCCACAGGCATATTTTGGTTTTTGAGATACCTCCCTAACTACAGCAATCAAACACTGAAATCAGCAGTCTAGTTAATGTTCAGACGTTTGTGTAGCACAGTATTTTACAGCAGCGTTGCACATCCAAACTACAACAAGAAGAGAACATTATTGTTCTTGAAGGTAAAATCATCACTGAATTACTGTAAAACAGCTGTCTTACCCCTGTTGTATCTTACTCCTGTTGTTTGACACATGTTGTTTGTGGGGCATGAAGAGAATCAATATCAGTGGTAGCCTGACTGCATATCCACTCATCTATTTAAATTTTTTCTTGAGCCACCCAAGCTTGATTTTCTGTCCATGAAACATTACGTGTGTCACATATAGTTTCAGCAATGATGAAGCCACTCAGTTTTTGGAAAAGTTTAATCACGGAACATGAGTGGAATGAGTCTATCTGGTGAATATTTTGTTGGGCTAATGTTTAAGTGGCTGATTACTGATTACTGCTTTACACTGGAGTAGCGATGGACTGTACTTGGATAAATTATTTTGGCATCTTTATATTGGAAGCTTTTCTTTTTATGTATAGCATGTATTTGTAATAAATGTGTTGCTGTAAAAACTTCTCAGATTTATTTTGTAGAGCTTTTTTCGTTGTTACATTCTTCATGGTTTTCCTCTGTGGGGTAAATGGTCTTTTCAAAGATTTTGTAATTCAGGGAATGTCACTCGAATGTGGCGGCCCTTGCCTTTTTATTCTTATTATATATACTGCTCAAAAAAATAAAGGGAACACTTAAACAACACAATGTAAATTCAAGTCAATCACACGTCTGTGAAATCAAACTGTTCACTTAGGAGGAAACACTGATTTACAGTCTACACTCTCAGTGACAATCAGTCTTGCCTCCTAAGTGAACAGTTTGATTTCACAGATGTGTGACTGACTTGAAGTTACATTGTGTTGTTTAAGTATTCCCTTTATTTTTTTGAGCAGTATATTTTTAGTACAAGGGTTATGTTACTTTCTTGACATTTTGCTGGAAAGGTACAGAGCTTTCCAGGATGCGATGATTTAAGAGGAGAGGTCACTGACTGAGTGCAATAAAAGAAAAGAGGTTCCCTTGTCGGCTGGCAAAGCACACATTGTATTTGCAAGTCAAGTTAAAGCCCTTCCGCTCTGGCTCTAAGCACGTTTCCATGCATGGAATTACCTCCTGCATGGAGTTAAATTCCTTTCCTTCTCTGTCTTATTGTAGCTTCATGGTTATCTAATCTCCTGAAAATCAAGTTACCACACTACATATGTCTGTAGTAGTACTATGGAAACCTGTACCTTGGCCCCAAACCTGCATCTTCCTTGCTAAATCAGCTATGTGCACGTAGAACATAAATGGTTCTGGTCTGTTGTCATTGCAGTGTCCTGTTGCAATGAACAGCAGTTCAGCAAGCAGAATTTTGCTGTGGGGCAGTGCTGAGTATAAAAGCCCCAGAAAGCATTGACACCCATGCTGCTGGTCAGAAGTGGGTCTTAGAGCAGAAGTGTGTGTCTATACTTAAGTAAAGTTCATGATGAGCTTGACCTTGAGCTTGGGCTTGAGCTGGAAAGGAAAAAGAACAAACGAGAGTATGACACATTATTCACACTAAATATGGGTATGGTTAAGTTCTACATGTAGCCCTCTAATAACATACTAAACACCTATTGTGGCTAGAAAAGACGGAAGAATAGTCAAGATAGGAGCACAGGAGTAGCTGAAGATGACCTAGGTTAAAATAGATGCAATCAAACATAGTGCTAACTCTTTTGCAGTCTGCTTTCATTTTTGCGCTGGTGGTGCCGCTCTGCGATTCTTTCTCCACAAAGGAATTGATCAGCAACAAATGTGCAAAACATTGTTCTCAGCCCAGATGTAATCGATCATCCAAGACATCAAAGACATGTTAAGAGTTTTTCTTTGGTACAGTGCTACAAGACTAACACCTGAAGTCAGTTTCCATAAATACATCTCAAAAATCTCACAAACACACTCAAATTATATCTAGCTAATGATAGGCATTACACAGAAACTGATTCTAAATCTCCTAGAATTGATTTTCTCTCCTACAGCTGAAGTGGTTCGTAAAATGCCCCCTATTGTCTAAAATGTCTGCACACCTTCACTGTAAACTTTTTTGTGCTTTTATAGCTCATAGTGAGTCATAGACTACACCATCATGTCTGGATCACCTGCATGAAGAGCTAGATTTGGTTTTAGTGCTTTCAAAGATATTTTAGAGATGTATTCACAGAAAAAAATATGTTTAATAGCAACATTAGCCTTGAACAAGCAAAATATTCAAAAATATGTCTTGATTACCTCCTAGGTAATTGGAAGACTGTGTATATTTGATTTTTCACTGATCCAAGACATCGGTTACAAAACCAAGCTGATATAAGGCCACCGTAGTCTAGTGGTTAGGCATTGGCCCTACAGTCAAAGTCAAAGGGTTGGGGTTCGAATCCTGACCTTTAGTGTCCACCCCACACTACTCCATGGATGGCGGCAGCCCACTGCTTCACTGAACGGGTTAAATGCAGAGGAAGAAATTCACTATGTGTTGTAATTGTATGTGGTAAATAAAATATATTATTATAAATGATAATATAATTGTTACATTATTTCTGAAAATCTAACATTCAAACATGAATTACCCCTTTCCCCAAGGATTTATTACAATGATGTTCCATACAAACATGTACCACATGACATCACAACACATTCTAATTCAGATAAGCCTGCTACAGGCAGACAAACAGAACTGAACAAGACAATTAAATCCTCTGTTCCAAGTAGTTACTGGTGAGCCCACACAGCTCTTTTTCTTATGTGCTTTGTTTCGCCTGGCTCAGTTGAATTGGAGCACTCTGTGCCACCTCGTTTCTCTGAACTACACTCTGTGGACTCAGCTCTAAGATAAAACTCATGGAGATAAAAAGAAGGATTAAATGTGAGTGGATGTTGCTTTTGTTCTTTCTGACTTGTTTATCCTTTCTTTTTATTTTTATATATATGCAGAATATGCCAAAAATGGCAGTACTGGTAAATATATATAATGAGAATCTGAGAGGATGTCTTCCACAGCCTGGAAAACCCTTGCAGTTGAAGCCTGTTCCAGATTCAGGAGACTAACCTTAAACTTTAAGGTGAAAAATGTGAATTATTCTGCAGTTGTTTGAATCATTGTGTGTCTTCTTGTCAGGATGTATGGTCATTCACATGAACTCCCTTGGGAACAAGAGATGGACAACCACGTAGAATGGAGGTCAAATAGGGAATTGGAGTTCACCAGGCTAAACACCAGTGCAGGTACAGTGTAGACATTATGCAAACCTCTTGTGGATTTTTAGAACTATTGATCTCTGAACACTAAATTTTGCCCCGTCAGTGTAACTAAGTAATTATTTTAGACGGAGAGTGGCATATGGTGACAGCCCCTCGTACAGTGCTTAAGTGTGAGAAATCGGTGAAAAGAGAGGGTCAGCAGGATCAGCCTGAGAGGGAGTTCTACAACAGCCTGCCAAGAGTGAGTTTGCATTTTTAGGTGTATTGCATCAACCCACCCTCAGCAGTGCCTTCTAATGTGTTGCTGCACAAACTGTGCAAGAGTTTTGGAATAATAAAAGTTTCCAGTCCCCATGTTACCTTTGTGTTCCAGGCACATTTTCTGCACCATGGCTATTTTCACACTGCTCAAGAGCCAAGTGCATTTTCCCCCTACAGCCATGATCACTGCTTCAAGAGCAATGGCCTACAGGATCAGAGCCCAAGAAACAGTGAGAGTGACAGGTGTATCCTGTTGTCCTCTAGACCACACCCGCTGGCTCAGCCTGGCTTCTACAGTCCCAAGATTCCTCGTTCTAAGTATTACGAGTCTCCTTTATCCTCAACAAAGGCTCTGAAAGAGAATTCCCCGACTGTAAACAAGAGAGAATTCTGTTCTCACACTCTACCTTTGGCCCATTCCAAGATAGCTGTTCTCAAACAAAGGTAAGATGTTGGAGGAAAAAGAAATACTATACTTTTCTGAAACTTTGGTATTAATCTGTTGCATGTGGTCAATTCCCCTAGCGATAAATGTGATGCATTTTCTGTACTTATGCAAACAGAAAATATGTAAACTAACTGCACCCTAATGATAGAGACCAGTGGGCAGGTGCTATATTTTCTTTGTTTAATAAGTAGCCCACAGGAAAACATGGCAAAATGACTGGGTATGGTAACTGACAAGCAACACTGTTTTGGTCATGACTTGCAAGTACTTTTACCATTTCACTGTGTGCCATCTTTTTTACTCATATCCACAATATAATCACATCAATACCTCCTGCTATGTTGTTCCCACAAATAGAGAATCGTCTCTCACAGGGAGGGGGTGGGTGAATTATGAGAAAGTGGGGCACTTTGCCCTCCTCTTGTTCCCACCCCAAAGATTTTAAAAAGGGCCTGGCCTGTGGTTGGTGGATCACTGTTCTACTTTCATTCACAATAGACAAGACCTTTGGTGTACAGGGAGCACGGATATACAACAGGCAGCTACTTAAAAAGAGACCTTCAGCTCATACATCATGGACATTTTAGTCTCTCTAGTATTTTTGCAGCTATACATCACATACTTCTTCACCATATTAACGTGTTTGTACATGTCTGCACTTTGTATATATCTGTGGTCTTTGTGTGTTTATTTTGATAGTAGACTCTGCAGCAAACCACAAGGAATCAAGACTACAGTGGTGGAAAAGCCTTGTTTGATGAAGGCAGTCATTTCTCAAATATCACCACAATCAGCAGCAGTAAATCTGAGTCAGCAGCAGTACAACGACCAATATCAGCACATTAAGAAACAGGACATCCAGAAACGATACTTCTCCAGCCAGCAGCAGACTTCAGTGAACATACCTGGCACTGAACTTTCCAGGAAGGAGGAATTTGTCTGGAATCTTCATGGACAATTTCAGTTCAAACAGTTTCAGCCCACACAGAAACAAAGTTCCTTCAGAGGGCCGACATGTGACCAGGATTCACATGAGACTGGCTATACACTTCCACCAAACCAGTCTTCAGTGGACCAGCTTAATACACATCTCGACCAACAGTCCTCATGTTACCGCAAGTTAAGACTGTACAATGGCAACTGCATTCACAGCACTCAGGATAGTGCTGATCATGTCCTCTCTAGACAATTTCACAACAACATGTCTCAGCCCAAAAATTACTCTAAAGACTGGAAGGACAGCTGTAAAGGTGGAAATAATTTCTACAGTAATATGAGGTTGGTTAAAAATGTTGTTATTCACTTCCATTAAGTATGTTTGTTAACACAGAAAGTAAGATAAAATGACGTATCCAGTGATTTTTTATTACATTTTTTATGTATATACACATAGTGAATAACTCACAGCCGTAAAGCTAAATATATGTGGTATTGTTTTAATGACTCAGTGTGTGGTCTGATTTGCACATTTATGTGGCATCTCTGCTTTAACACAGTGATTTTTAAACAATTCTTAGAGCCCTTTAGATGATCCACATTTTTGCTCCTCAACTCTAAGCACATACAGATGGGGCCAAAACTTGACCATCTGGGTGGCCCTAAAGGACTAGTTTGACAAACACTACTCCTACATAACCAATTAAAATCTTTGGGTATTTCTTAACGCCTTTCATGAGTTGAGTCGGGGGTGTTAGCACACTAAAAATACAAAAATATGCAAGGTGTGAGTTTTTAATATGCTTTAATATTTATATAATATTTCAGCAGTCAAGTGGACATGAACACGAGAAATGTGTTTGGTCAGCCCCGTACTGTTGCAACACTTCGGGCAACATGCTCCCCACGACCTGTTCGCAAGAGCAACATAGTGGAAGACCTGAAAAAACTCATTGTGATGGATGACTTAACTAACACGTATCCAGCAGACCCAGTGAGTGAATTCTGTTTTATATATTTCAAGAGAAAATCTAAGTTGCCCAGATTGTATATGACAACCAAGAATAAAGATGCTCTAAAAGAGTAGTTCAAATGTGGCAACATGCTGAATTTGTTTTTTATGATTTGCCATTATGCTGTAAAGTGTATTTGTTTTCTTCTAACCCTCTCTTCAGGAAACACAAACAAACAGCAGTCTTAGTGAGGTCATACAGAGCTCTACTTCATCAAGCCCTCTTCTCAGCAGACATACTCCACCCAGGCCCAGTCATCTCTCTTTGCAATCTAGTCCCATAGGTAAGGGCTGTTGAGCAGTATTCTAATAAATTCCACTTAAAGGACTAGTCTAGGGTTTTTCAACCTAACCTCTATCCACTGCATCTATACCAGGCTGATAATTTTGAGGTTTCCTTGTGCTTAGGAAAAGAACAAGGATACATAAAAAAAAAACTAAACATTTTTTATAGTGTTTCAGCCAATGTCCAGTGGGTCTACAGTATTGGAGAGGGGCTGTCATTTTAACCATGAGCTCCCGCCACTTCCAAACGCAACCCATGACCTTGAATGGAACAGCTTAGTCAATGCTGCTGCAGCCTATGAGTGTAAGTTATGAATGGCAAAAAAGCAAGTACATTCTTTTTTATTATGCTCAGACGTGTTTTCAAGAATGTTTACATTTGTAGTGCAGAGGGCCGCTAACTTCCAGTCTGCTAAGTCCCACAATGTGCTCTTAGGCAGGAGTCCTATACCACAAAGTCCAGCTTACAGTGACCAAGACTTTCCTTCTGTTAATCCCTCTGTCAGTGGAGACACAGAGTGAGTAGATTATTTGAATGATGACCATTAATAACCAGATAATTTGGTCACACTGAAATCCTAAATTAATGTTCTTCTATGTATCTTAGCAGTCTTGTTTTCACTGACTTTTCTGACCAACTCTCTCACCTGGAAGTTGTCCTGAGAAGGTTGAGCAGAGATCTTCTAAAGGTGAGACCTAACAGCTGAATGAATGGCAAACACATCACCTGTGCCTGCAGGTGTATTATGTCTCCATGAGGACAGCCATGAAGATTATGCAAATGTGTCTCTCTTTTGTCCCAAATCAGGAGAAGAAGGACAAAGTGGCTTTGTTGGCAGAGGTGCTGAAACTTCGCATGTGCAACCAGCAACTGAAAGAAGAGTCCTTGTTTGCCAACACACAGCTAAACAAAATCTGCAAAACCTCCAAATAGTTGACACAAGTTTGAATGGAGTAGAAGAAGAAAGGAAATAGAGAGATACTACTTTAAAAGAAGTGTATTATCCTCCCTTGTGATACATGCAACACCAAAATCCAAAACCATTTAAACCTTAATGGAGGTCAAGTCATAAAAACATTACATTCTACATTTCAAATGACAATTAACATATTAAAGCCATAATAAACACTAAAACATGTGTTTATAGTATAAATAACAAACACAATAAAATCACTGTGTGTACACATGAACTAAGTTACATATATAAAGTATGTTTCTGTTACTAGATTTTTCTGCTTTTTTGGTACAAGTCACTGCCATCTTCCAAAAAAAAGCAATGTTTTATAATGTACTGATATTAAATCAAATCATATTCATATATTGCCATCTGTTAATCCATTGCCTTTGCAAAACTAGAGTTTCATGACATCTTAAGAGAATTTTTTTTCTGTGGTAACATGGGATTTGAGTATGCAGATGGGGAAAACAGGGGTTTAAAGATTTCCATGGGAGACAAAATACAGATCTCGCTGTGCTAATAATGTATTCAGGGGGCTTGGGAGACAGAGATCCATTTCTCCTTCTGACTCCTGGTCTTCACTGCGCACATTACGGTTCTGCTGACGACTGAAGTACCTGGCTTTAAGACTATTAAAAAGACAGAGGGTGGGTTGGGGGTAGTTAGATGATGTCTGTGAGCTCAAAAAATAATAATAAAATAAAAACACGTTGATGGAAATTTTAGACGCCTACCAGTACAAACGTCTCTCTTGTTCAGGTATTATGTGCCACACCCTAGCCAGCTCTTTGGTAACCACAGTAGAAGGTGTTCCAGGATGGGTTCTGCTCAGAAATACATTTGTTTTACCATCCACTGATCTCTACACATTTTTAGGAACAGCACAAGCCTATTAAAAAAACTGACAAATAAGCTGTAAGGTGGTTAATTTATACTTACTTAACATACAATCTCCGGTTGATGCAGCAGAACATGATAAAGCCATTCACACATTTCCTCTTTAGGCCGAAGTTTTTTTTTTCAAACTTTCTCTTGTTGAAGATCTTCCCGCGACAAGCTTTTCTTTCTGCCAAGATGTGTTGTTTTGGGGTCCAGTTTATACCATCTGAACTTCTATCATCTTCCTCACTCTGAGAGGAAACACATTCATCATTTCACCACTGGCAATGCTATTGTCAAAATTCATTCATTCATTTCTTTAATGAGAATTCTGTTATCAAATAATTAAAAAATGTACCTACTGTCTCACTGGGTGATTTGAGAACAACAGGTTTGGGAGTGACCCAAACTTCTTCAAATAATGCTGTAACAGCAACAGTAAAGAACAGTGTGATTGTGTAGCTTAATGCATATGTCAAAACACTTTATGTTTCATTTAATATTTCCTTCTTAGGTTACTTCCTTTCAAGTAATAAATCATTTTATGTATGTCATAAGTAAAAGAACACTCATGCTGTCTAGGAATGCTCAGTTATACTCAAGGTCTTACTCTTCAGCTCCTCTTGTCCACTGGGTAGCAGTGGGTCACTGAGGCCTCTAGCTGGTGAAGTGAGTAGAGAGGGGCTGAGATTCAAGCCCTCTGCAGTTCCCAGCAGCACAGATGTCTGTGAGAGTGTCGGGGTAACAACCAACTGCTTTCTCCCCAAGGAAGGGAAAATCCCAAGCATCCGGTCTTTTAAAAGAAAGGGCCTGAATACAGGGCAAGAATTGCTTAAGAGACACTTCATAATTGGTTCATTATCCTGACTACCAAAAAAGCTAAACATTCACTGGAGAAATATAATACAGTGGTGTAGCTTTAAAAATGCCTTGTAGGGTCACCTCAAACCAGCTGCTCAGGTACTGGGGGATAAAATTACTGCTAAGGATTTTTCACTCTGTGTTGAAAATCTCTTGCTTCTAAATTATATTTTCCTGTCCTTCTGGTAAATGTATAATTTATTCCAAGTTGAATAACTTACCCTGAAGGAGAGGTATCAAGATCCTTGCTTCTTAAGCTGACATCTTCACTTCCAGTCCTGTCCTCACAGATAGAGCAACTGCATTCATGTTCTTGACTATTCCATTCCTGATCAACACTGCTTCCTGCTCAGAGATATGGATGGCATTTGAAATGAATATGCGTTTTACATGACAGAGCCAAATTAGTAAGTCACATTGCAGTCGCAGAAGACAGCTTTTAAATATTAAATGCTTTACACTGTGTCCTGAAGGACTGCAGCATTTCTTAACTATATAAAGACATGATTTCTAGCAAAACATATTGATACACACTTGATCCTATTTAAGACAACATTTTTCACCTGTTTGGGACGAGGCTGTTGACAGTAACGTATTGAGACTGTAGTTGGAATCAGATGTCTGTGGTTGTGAGTTCCTGTCACTGTCACTGATAAAAGGCATGCTTTTCTCAGCACTCCATGTAAGGGTATTGTCTCCTTTTGTGCTGGCTGTGTCATTTCCATCTGGATCATTTTTGTGAAGACTGTGATTTCTTTCATCAAAGCTTTCTAAAATTTGCACCATGAAACACATTTAGTTTTGGAAAAACATGCAAAATTCATCACAAATTTTCCTTTTTTCTTTTAAAAGAATCCCTACTCATCTGCTGAACCTGGATTTGGTGTGGTTTTCTTGCGTGAGCGAGTACTCGTGTACTTGCGCTTCGCCTTTAATAATTGTGGCGGGGAGTGAAGTAAATCTTCACTTTCTGACTCAGACTCTTCTTCACACACACACACACACACACACACACACACACACACACACACACACACACACACACACACACACACACACAC
>JBBPDE010000021.1:6867246-6888703 GCA_037974605.1 Nannopetersius ansorgii | reverse complement strand
AGAGAGAGAGAGAGAGAGAGAGAGAGAGAGAGAGAGAGAGAGAGAGAGAGAGAGAGAGAGAGAGAGAGACTGTAAATTAAAACTGAATTCAGTCAACCGTCATGTGGACCAGCTGTGTACTTGATCTCGTCTTACTTGACACTTGACCACTGAGGACTCAGGCGGTTCCCTCTCGTGTCTGCAGTCGCTGAGCTCTGTGAGTCTCTCCAGAAAATGCAGTTAAAAGGCAATTAATTCGGATACAATCGTAAATTTGTTCTGTCTCTGCTATCTTGACGCTTTTATGCTAACATAGTGCATGGTCTGATGTCTGTGTCTTTGATCAGTCACAACATTTAAACCACTGACAGGTGAAATAAGTGGGTAACTCATGGCACCTGTCATGGGATATGTTAGGCAGCGACTGAACACTCAGTTTTTGATCTTGATGTAAAAAAATGGATAACAACTTAGCGCCAGGGCGACTTTGAAATATTAGGCAGATGGTTTAAATGTTATGGCTGATCGATGTGCGTATTGAAGATTAATAAGACTGATGCAAACTGTGTCCTGACTGTGTTTGGTAAAAAGCAGTGTGCATGCTTGTTATTCAGCAGTCCAGGAAGTTAAGATTTTTGCCAACGATGAGTGGGAGAAAAAACTTCTCCCACTGATCTTTGCCATTTCCTTTTGTTCATACAGACTGTGTTAGTGCTTCTGTGAGATGGGCAGGAGGTCCAGAGCTGCTGCCTTCACCCTGCGCGCTGCTCCTGGTACATGCAACCGGGAGCCAGTGTGCAAAATGCGAGTGCTGCTAATGTGTCTGTGTATCCTGACGGCGTTTGCTCTGACGATGGGACTTTGGCTGTCTGAACATGATTCACGAACACTCGAAGACATGTTGGTCGGAGTCCCAGACTTATACAAAGATAAAGTAGGTAAAACCTGCATCTCTGTCTCTCAACTGTTTTGCTTACACTCAGCATTCTAACTGCATTTTATTGGACACCATTGTTGCTATTCCTTAGTAATGACTTGTATTGTGTTGTATTGTATTGTGGATCAGTACTTAATGTCCTTTACATTGTGGATCAGTCTTTAATGACGCTCACATCGATCATCATGACCTGGGATCAGTACTTAATGACTGTTATATTCTGGATCAGTACTTAATGTCCTTCATATTGGGGATCAGTACTTAATGACTTTTATATTCTGCATCAGTAATTAATAACTATTATATCATGGATCAGTAATTAATAACTGTTATATAGCGGATCAGTACTTAATATCATTATATTAAGGATTCAGTATTTTATGTTCTTTATTTTGTGGATCAGTAACTAGTGGCCATTATATAGCGTTAGTCAATGCTTAATGACAGTTATATTATTGATCAGTATTTAAGGAAAAACCTGAAATAATTGCATTTTCTTTTATCTCTGGTCATATTAACATGATTGGTCATACCGAACCATTGAAAGAACAAAATCCTTTAGCATGTTGTGACTTTTGCCCAGTTCCGGTGTCAAGGAGGGGCATTCAAATGCATTGCCCCCTCTAGCGAGTCGGCATACCCCCCCATACCCTCTAGTGTTGCTCATATAAATATTGTTCATAATCGATGCCAGCCCGGTAGATCCGCTCTGATGCTGGCCCTGCTTTTGCCTCTTACATGCAAGCATAATGATTAAAATTATATGATCAATATAACCGTGTTTCTCCTCTTCCTCTGTCAACCCTCCATTTTTCTCAAAGAGAACTGTAGCTAGCTTATAAGCTCTGAGACCCTTCCTGATACCTCTTTTTACTATGTAATATGTAATACGAAAATTGTGATGCGATTTCCAAGTCTCACTGGATGAAAGAAAACTAAACTGCATATTTAGTTTCAAAGAGAACATAATGCAGTCATGCTTCATTGTATTAGTGCAGCAATATTGAATTGTACTTATAGGTTTTGAAGGAAAAAACAACAGAATATGTTGATGTATAATGAGTATACTATGAATTGTGAAAGTGACTAGGAGTATTGTATTGAATTTTGCCATATTGCCCACCCTAGTTTGCTAACATGTAAAAGTGAGTTTAATTGGTAATGAAGCATAATGTCTAAACATCTGTACCGACTTGTTAATCATGTCCACAGTTCTATCAGCTATAATCCGCCCACCTCCCAAATGCACATATGCTGAATTTCTGTGCAGTTTATCAATTTTTTTGTTCCCTCACAGCTAACTCATAAGCCACGTAATCCTACCACAGCACAGGTGAAACGGCTGGTCTCTCAGGTGAACTGGCCTCGACTGTGGTATGCTCATCTCCAGCCTTTCCTTATAGAAAGGAAGCCTGGATCCCGTGGCAGCCGCACTGTTCGAAGGGTGAATTTAGCAAAGAGCAATGGTTAAATGCATATGCAACTCACATTAGCAATTTTGCACAGTATTGTTTAAAAAGTCTTCCTTTAGATTTTGAAATAGAGCTTTTGCTCTGTTTTATGTTTATATAGCACATTTCCTCTGTGTTGAACTCTCTGTCTGCGGGGTGGTCTGTGGAAATTGATTCCTTCAACTCCGAAACCCCTCGTGGCCCTGTCAACTTCTCCAACATCTTGGCAGTGTTAGACCCCATGGCCCCCCGTCGATTGCTGCTGGCATGCCACTATGAAACTAAGACAATAACATTAGGCCTTCGTGACCCAAAGCAGGTGTTTGTGGGAGCCAGTGACTCAGCTGTTCCTTGTGCAATGTTACTGGAGCTAGTCACTGCACTGGACATACACCTGAACTTGTTCAAACAGCAGGTGAGTTTGTAGATTTGTACTACTGAATGTATGGAACTGAATGAGAATGTACTGTCAGCTGTGTTTGTTTTCTGATTGTACAAATACTTGATAGTACAAGTGTGACACATTCAGGCCTGTACATTATTTAATCCATCACTGTCAGTAGTAATTCACAGTCTGTGCAGTGGTGAATAGTGCCCTGAGACCTAAAATCGAATCTCTGTCAGAGCTGTGAATAGCCACCTAGCTGCAATGCTCTAGAATTACAAGCTGCACTGTCACTCAATCTACAGCAGGAGTTAAAAGCACACTCTGTTGTACTAAAGCAGATTTTTGACTTGTGTGCATGTTTCAACCGTTTTATATTATTCTTAAAGTATTTTATATTAAACTAGTGATGGAGGGGTGTTAAAGGATAATTATGACAAGAGAAAGAAGGGAAATGATTCTGCTGAGTGGACGTATGCCCAGTGTATCCATATTGTATGTCTGAAAGGAGGAATGGGAGAATACACTTTCTGACCTAGTATTCACTGTGTAATTGATCAATAAGTGTACCATAGAAATAAATATTTGATGACATTTTCCAAACCAAAGTTAGTCAAACATAACCAAGTAAATCCACCCTAAAGCAAATTAGACAACAGTAAAAGTGACGTGATAACACATTTTTATTTCAGAAGAAAGATATGACAAAAGTATCATAACTTTTTTTCTGTTTTTCCCCACGAAGATGTCTCAGGTGACTTTGCAGTTGGTCTTCTTTGATGGGGAAGAGGCTTTTGAGGAATGGACTCCATCTGATTCATTGTATGGTTCTCGGCATCTTGCAGAACAAATGTCCCGCATTCCACATCCTCCAGGCTCTGTGCATACTACACTGCTGCACGCTGTGGTAAGAGTGCTACCTTGTGTAGGTGTCTGTCTGTAAGTGTGTGATGAATTAATAAATAATGTATGAACTTGTACATCATTTGTACGTTAACTGCTTTTAGTCATGTAATAAAATTATGGTGTCACTGGTATTGCCAGGACCTTTTTGTTCTATTGGATGTCATTGGTCCTTCAAGTCCTATGTTTGTGAATCATTTCAAGAACACAACTCGTTGGTTTGATCGTCTCGTTTCCGCAGGTAATGAATGTGAGACATTTGTATGTTTATTACACCCATTTTAGCATTTTACACTTGGTATGGTTTGTATAGCATTTTACCATCCTATGGATTCTCCATACCAATCTTTAAAGCTGTCTCCTCAGTATATTTTACATCTTTATGTGTAATATATTTGTATACATATTTGCCACATCATACTCTTGTAAACTACTCATAATTGCTAAAAGAATTGGATACTCAGTATGCTCACATACTCTCTCCATGTGGATCTGTTTTCAAGAGAAGAGACTCCATAAGCTGGGCCTGCTGTCTTCCCACTCTCCTGAGAAGGCGTACTTCAGGCAGGATGTTATCGTGGATCCAGTCGAAGATGACCATATACCTTTCCTTCAGAGGGGTGAGGAACAGCTGACTTTATGAGCAGTATAATTGATGACAACTATGCTGTAAACAATTTGCTTACTACTTCAACATTTTATCTAAAATGTTTTTCCTTCTTCTGCATTTTTCTTTTTTGCTGACTTCAGGGGTTCCAGTGCTGCACATGGTTGCTACACCTTTCCCTTCTTATTTTCATACAGTGAATGATACGGGAGACAAAGTCCACAGTCACACTGTGGAAAATCTCACCAAAGTTCTGGTGGTCTTTCTAGCGGAATATCTTGGACTATAGGATAATGTTGTATTTCCTGGATTCAATCATATCCTTCATGAATTGTTTGCCTCTCTTAAAAGTTTTTGCCTTAGGGTTTTTTTTTATTAAGTTGGATTCTTCTCTAAAGGTAATTAGGTGTTATAAAAACAAAATGTAAAAATGTAATCTTAAATGTAAGATTAAAAGTGGTATTCCATAGATTTTTTTTAAAGTGAGGAATAATACATAAAATATTTCAGAGTAGAATGACATGCATAATAGAGAAACTTTCTAACTCTGGTTTTGTTACAGTAATGGTAATATGAGCTGTAACAAAAACCAACACAATAAAGCTATATAACTTTTCTAAGCATTAATAAGTCCCAGCATTGGTCAGGGAAAATACTGGCAAATCTGAAAAAGAAGCTACACTGTACAACATGAGTGTAATAAGCTTGGGTAAGTCATCAGTTGTAATGTATAAACTGTACAACAATAACACCTACTTACTGAACTGTAGGCTGTGATACAGGTCAGTGTACAATAATAAAGTGTCAGCAGTCTAATCCTGCCACTATATTAGTATATAATTTCTAGGTGCATTAGTAGCTGGTTTGTATAGGTTGTAGCAGCAGTCAAGTTGTGAGATGGCCATCCCAAATTCCTGACAATGCCTAGGCTACCCTTGTCAACAAGGTCCTAGCAAAGGCTCCCTTTGAACCTCACTCACTACTCACTCAACCTTACTCACTAGGTTTTACCGCAATGAATCACCATGTTTCTTTTGGATTGGGCATCTTTAATTTTGGACAGCTCAAAATTGCACAGTGTATACTGGCCCTCAGGCCACAGCCTTATCTCATATATTTTGTAAAACAATGTTTCTGGCATTATGCAACATAGTTTAAACCATTTTAAAACACAGTCTCAGTAAAACTCAGTCCCTGAGTTAGCATTATGTCTTGTTCCTATCACCACCTGTGTGATCATACGTGACAAGTTTGTTGAGAATGCCACATTACAGCACTCTGGGTAACTCTGATTGACATTCATTCTGAAGATTTAGGAATTTAGAAATATTTGAAAAACTGGTGAAATTTCTCTAAATACTCTATGATGAAAAGACAGATTGTACCAAAACAGGGGTCTCCCATCTTTACTATTATGCAAGCTACATTCTAAAGATGAAACTTTCTGTTTGGTATTTAATAACCAGTTCATATATCAGTTCTCCAGTTTAATGCTTATTTGTTTTATATTTATGTCTGTAACAATATTTTTATTCCCTTTTTGCTTAAACAAATTCACCTGAATGCTGTTTTTTGTGCTTGGTGCAAGGATCCTGCTGTTGGTTCCTCATGTCTCATTTGATGCATGGACTTTCTAAATCCATGCAGCCATGATTTCAGCTCTGCAATCTCAATTTAGCAAATTTTAGGGCCTAATATACCTCTGGTCTGTAGGTTAAATGCTCACTCAGCTTCAAAATGGCACAAATCAGATTATAATTTGCAAAAATCATGCTGTTTTCTATTAATAAAACAGACTGCCTTTAGAAGCAAGGGGTTCAGTATGAAGCTGCCGCAATATAATGCAGTTTGACAAGATACATATTGCTGAATGAGCTGTTTCACACGACACAATATGCCTGTGACTGGCAATATATGGGAGGTCCCTAACCCCATGAAACAAGCAGAAGAACCCCAAAATTATATCTGTAGCATTTTAAGAATGCATTAACTCTGTCACATTAAGATGAAGGAACACTCGCTGATCTAAAGTTGAGGAACTTGCCTAGTGCTTGGTATAACCCATTTTCCTTAGGAAGTTGCAGTGCATGTTATATTAGCCCAGTTTGCCCTCATTGGTGCTGATGTTTGGTAGCCTACTTGTCTGTTAAGCTATTTTTACTTTCAACCAAAGTTGAGCCCCAGTGGTCCTATGGATATGCATAAAGTGCCTTTATCATTGAAATGTGCAGTGTTGGAACCAGTGAACTGCATTAAAAGTACACAGCTGTACTGAGACAGGTTTTATCTTGCTGTATGCATAGCCAGATTATGTGTAGTTTGTGTAAAAGCAGAAAAAATGCATACTTGTTACCATCACATATCTAGGAAATTTTAGTGCTTTAATCAGTGTGAAAAAATGTTCAAAATATACGATATACAATATAAACAACCGATCAGGAATCTGAATGCTGTCTCTGAATATTATGTGTAGTCAAATCTTTAAATATATCCTGCCTAAACTCCTATCTGCATAAACAGGACTGTTGTTCCTTTCCATTAACTAACTTGTTTAAAAACAGGGTTTGCTCCATTAGAGGTTTTCCAGATCCTGCATTATGTTTTGCACTGTCCTACTTCTCTATCTTGCAGGCAAAATATCTGGAAAAATGCAGGCTCTACTATGTATACCACAAGTGATTACTTAACACAGGGTGATGTAGTAATTGTTTTTTAAATAAAAAAGTTACTTCTTACCTTTTGTTGTGTCTTGTTGAGTGATTAGTCACTGACACTCTTGCTATATGGAATCTGTATAGTAAAACTGAATTAATTAATTAATGTGCACAAAAGTAACATGCCTACTATCACCATCAGAAAATGACATAATATTGAGTATCCATGTCTTGCTTCTTTTTTATTTTCTTTTTTTAATAACTTGAATCTATTTAGGACAGAAAGGAAAGTGTTAAAACAAAGACTAATACAAAATATTTTTTCCCAAAATATATTTTATTTTGCACCCAATATTTTATTCTGCATTCACTGTGGAAATCACAGATCCACCTTTTGCTTAGCTCTCAGAAGTATTAGTATTGAAACTGGGGTGCAAGTTTGTACACTCGAGTACAGGAAGTCAGTGCTTTGATCCTCCTGAATACATAAAGTCAGTGTTTTGACACTTGTACAGAAAATCAGTGGAGCTTTTCTTCTGAAGGAGACAGTATGTAGTCTGACTGCTAGGGGGCAGGAGCTGAAGAGGAGAGACCGTGTAGAGCACCGAAGAAAACATGAGGGTCATGATGTAACCTGGGGAAACGGAGCAGATAGATGAGGCTTCAGAGAAAACGCATTTTATATTCAATTCATATTATTTCACACATCAGAGTCTGCTGCTGCCAATGACACGGAAAAAATATCGACAGGTCCGTGACACAACAGGTAATAAAATTGCTATGCCATTATATAGTTTTACCTTGAGCTCTGTAAACATTGATCGACCAAGAGTTGTATCTGTCACACATACAGAACCACATACAAATATGACATATCCACAAAACAGTACTCATTTTACAGGACTATTTCCCAGGTGCTGTCAGTTGTTTTTGTTACTTGTCCTTTAAGACCGACGTATGTAATTGACCTCTGTTCTGATTGGCTGTGCCGTGCCTCTTTCAAAAAGCAGTCTAGACTGAGAGAATCGTAATTTGAGGATAAATTTTTGTCAACACATAAAAATGAGCTAAAGCTGTATAGACTGAAACTTTAATACGAGATTCTCCCCTAATATGTTAGCCCTTTTCGTTTCTACAAACAGTTCCATAATTTAAAAACAATGTTCCACTATACCTTGGAAAAGGCTATCAGTTTCCAAGGTGCACAAAAACACAAACAAAACCAAATCACATGGGCAGGAAAATTGTTCAGATAGAGTTTGAAAAGCTCAAATGTGCCCACTCTGCCCAAAAACATCAGATGCACTAACAATCCTGATATTTTAACCCACACTCTGATCACATGGGCAGCTCTTTAACCACCAGGTCACTAGCTGCCCTAAAACATAAATCATAAAAAGTCAATTACAGGGAAAAATTGAAATTACATGAAAATAATCTTTTGTATTTACCTCTGTATTTTGTGCTTACCTTTGCACTTACAGACACTTTAGACCAGTCAGTTCTGGAGCGTTTTCACCTCTAATTCAAACATTCATCCATTGAATTAAACAGTTTTACAAATGCACCTGCTTTATAAGTGCAAACACTAAAATAATACTTCATTACTCTTTAAATAAAGCAAAATACTTTCACACATTGTTAGACTCTAGTCTCTTTACCTGTAATTTATTTTTCATTTCTATAGGTTGCTCTCACCACTCTTCCTCAAGTATCACAATGATGCGCCACAGCAAGTTACAGAAACAGGTCTTATCACTGTACCGCCAGTTCCTACGTGCTGGACGAGCCAAGCCAGGTTTCGTACCGAGGATCCGTGAGGAGTTCCGAGCAAATGCTGCAATCAAAAAGACAGATGTCATGCACATTGAATACCTCTGCCGACGGGCTCAACGGCAGCTGGAACAACTCAAAGACACAAACACCAAACAGCTGGGTTTCTTCAGCAAGCTGAAAGATGACAGCTGATTGATTGACTCTCTAGAATGGACATGCCAACAAAAGACCTTTATTTTGTTGGGTTTTAAAATCATTTTAGATACAATACTGTTTTAAGTAACTGTGTTCATTTAGTATCATCTGCAGACTTTCTCAGGCTCATTTCAGATCAAACTCGCATACAGTGTTTCCATGGTGTGGTGCTTTGTAACAGCACAAGGTAACTGAATAAAGAAAGCTTATTTTTGTGTTAACTGCCTATATTCTTGATCAGTGGGCACCATCAATATGTTTGTTCAGCAATGCATGACACCTCAAGTCATTGTAGCTCTGTTAGTTTGTAAGGTCATCAGAAGTCAAAGGAAATGGTTTCTTTTTATCTGTGCTTTCTTTTTAATTTCATGTCTGTGCTTCTAACTTTGATTTATGTTTTACATTGTTTTAAAAGGTGAGCATTGCCGTTTGCATTTTGGCCCTACCAATCTAAGATTATCATCCCTAGTGGTGCCAGAGCCAAACGTCACATTACCAGGTTACAGGGATACAAATTTATTTACCTCATGTGATCCAGATCTGATGTTTTTGGCCTGTGTGGACACACATTTGAGATTTTCAAACCTGCTCTGAGCAACTTTCATATGTATGAACCTGCCCATGTGACCTTATGAGAAAGCTCTGATTGTTATGTTTTTTGTACATCCTGCACTAAACTTTCTAGCCAGTTATTTTAAATTCTGAAATTGTCAAATGAAGATTTTTTTAAGGAATAAGGTTGATGTAATAGGAAGAAGTTTGAGCTCATTGTTTATGTGCAGAAATTCTGATATTAGTTATATATATTATTTGGATTCTTTCAGTTTACACTGCCTTTGAAATGAGGCCCTGTATGTATTGGCCGATCCGAACAGAAGTTATTTACGTAAACACTGATCTTGTGGAAGAGTGGAAGCTGTCGTAGCTGCAAAGGAGAACCAGCTCCAAATTAAAGTCTATGTATTTGAATGTAATGTCATTAAAGGTCGTGTTGGTGTAATGGTCAGGCGTCCCAATACTTTTGACCATGTGGCGTGTGTGTCAGCGATTGGGCTGGGCTGAAGCCACTGGAGGGCAGTGAAGCTTCAAACAGAAACGGCAGACCTTGCACGTGTAAACAGGAAGTGAGGACTAGGTGAGGAGACCAGCTTATAATTTTGGTAATTTATTTAGATTGTTGCTGACATTGTGTGTTTTTTATGGTTTGTTGTTTTTGTATGACTTCTGTTTATTCCCTCAGAGCTGAACAGTATGGAGGACTCAGGGAATTCAAGCAGACAGATGTCAGACGGGCAGTTACTTCAGCAGGTTAGATAAATTACGTGCACTGCATAGTCAGTTTATATTGCTATAGATAACTTTAGATAACGCGGTATTGACATTTATTAATGACTGTATTGACATTTATTAATGACTTCTTCCGATTAGTGTGAATATGATTTGTCACTCGAAAATTATCAAATAATGTATGTGGGCACAGCTGTGTATGTAATTAGCATACAAGCTAACTCCTAAGCTAGGTCGATCTATCTGTAAATATACACTAGTTCTCTCTCTCTCTCTCTCTCTCTCTCTCTCTCTCTCTCTCTGTTTTTGTGTGGTTTTCTAACCAGCATTACTCAGAAAAACTGTATTTTAGGTATTATTTTTGCTTTTTATTGATGTCTCATATTCCCATATTTTCTCTTACAGCTGGCTCTCCTTGGCTGGCTCAAGACTGACAGTGTAACATGCAAAAACTTCCTCACTACTGTTACTGGCATGCAAGTGGCACGTGAGATTCTGCAAAGACTATCTGGGCAAGATAAAGTCGATGCCTACAGGGTAAGTTGAAGTTGTATTTATTTATTGTAATGTTTTTGCTCTTTATTGTATTACGAAACCTCTCTACAGGGGTGTAACAGAGTACTTAAAGTTGACACACTATTCTGTATTCTCACAAATTCTCACAAAATTGAAAGCCTCAGATTAGAGTGAACATATAAAGTGTATAAGCATAGCCATGATCTCTGATTAGCGTGAAGTATAACCTGCCTAGTCTGTTACTATATTCTGTATTATATTCTATATTAGCTATATATATACTATATTCTAGCCCAAACTATGGGCAACATTTTAACAGTGACATTAATTCCTCCAGAATCAGACTTGCCTTCCGGATTCTATATACAGTAATCACCCGCTTTTCGCGGGTGTTACGTTCCATAAGCCCCCGCCTATAGTGAAAAACCGCATTGTGGTGTTTTGTAAAAAAAAAAAAAAGCCTATTTTTATAGTGTAAACCCTAAATATTAGGCCTGTAACGGTAGATGTATTCGTACCGAACCGTCGCGGTACACGGGTCATGGTTTGGTACATGATGTCTTTCATCATAATTTTCTCAAGTTAAATAAAGACAAAACGGAGATTATTCTGTTTGGAAATAAAGAGGAAAGATCAATCCTTAGTGCCCATCTGGGATCTAGAGCATTTAAGACATCCACCCATGTCAAAAACCTCAGCGTAATCATGGATGGAGACCTTAGTTTTGATGATCACATCAAAGCTGTCACAAAGTCAGCATTTTGGCACCTCAAAAACAGCTAAAGTTAGAGATTTTGTGTCCAAACAAGACCTTGAGAAACTGATCCATGCCTTCATTTCATGCGGAGTTGACTATTGTAATGCTCTCCTCACTGGGATCTCCAACAATTCTGTTAGACTCCAGCTCATTCAAAATGCTGCTTCCAAACCAAGAAAAGAGAGCGCACTCCTATCCTTGGGTCCATCTACACCAACTGTAGCCAGCTTTAAAAAGCTGCTAAAAACCGTACTGTTCTGCCCTGCCTTCTCTTAAAAATTTGCACATTTACTGCACTTTTAATGCTCTTTTATATATTCTTTTACCTTCTTTTATCCCTTTCATTATATTTGTCTTTATTCTATTTTCCATTCTGTAAAGCACATTGAATGACTGTCTGTGTATGATTATGTGCTATATAAATAAACTTGAACTGCGACTGCTGATTCACATAAAACTGATTGCTGTAATCTAAGAGTGTCTATGTTTTTACATGTGTCGGGTGACATTTTACTTTACAGGTCTTACAGAGTGACCTGCAGGAACGCACATTGCAACACCATCATTTCACAGTGTTTTGTTGTACTCCTGTTTGCTGGAGACCTGTACTTTAGAAAGCATAATTTTGGCTAATTCAGTTATAGTAGTTTTAGTCAAATGCTCAAACTGAGCTGGCAAAATGCACATCTGTGCACCTCAGATAAAACTACTGTAGTCAAGTCTTACTACTATATACTACTAGTGTACTATTTCTGTATGATGGTGTGACTTCTTTATTTTATTTGTCCACAGAAAGAATGTATCGAACGTGTGGCTGAATTTGTGAGCAAGAATCCTAGGGCGTCTCAGAAGGAACTGAATTCCGAAGTTGAGAAGAACGTGCTGCTATTTGCTTTGAGGGTGCAACGCTTAGACTCTGCCCCTCTTCTTTGAACCCTTGATTTACAGGGTTGACTCCTGATGTGTTTTTCCCTGCTTCTCTCTGTGTCTTCTCCTCATTGTAATTATGTTCAAAGTTTTTATAAATTGGTTTAAAAAATCCAATTATATTTACATTGTATTTACAAGTCTTTTTCTGTGCTACTTTATATACACATATTTCCCTGAGTCCCAAACATAGTTGGTTGGCCAAGACCCATGGGGTTTCTGAAGTTAGCTTGCACTTTTCCTGTAAAGGTGAAGTAGTAGAGGGCAAGTAAAAGTAAATTAGATTGACATTCAGTACTTTTGTCTGAATTAGCCTAATTTAACAAAGGCATTGCAAAAACTGTGTACTAGTGATTTTTTTTTCTTTTAGTGCTCTGTTTGATTATGTATATCTTTTTGCAAACTATTTTTTTTATATTTAATGTTTAACATTATGAAGTGACTTGTTTCCAATTGAATAAACAGTTACTGAGTAAATCGAAATATCTGCTTTTAATAATATTAACCTAAGGATCAGTTTCCATGCATATCATTCAAAATGGTTAAGGATAGTTACACTAAAAGACTGACGTATAGTTCATTCTTTTTGATGTTTGTCGTTCATTTTCACATGTTTAGCGTTTATATAATTAATGAACACAAGATGTGGATAAGAGGGAAAGAAGAGGCACAGGTGGACAGGGAAGAGAGAAAGAAGAAACGGAGAGATTATAAAGCCTTGGTTCATCGTTGTATTCATCAGCACCTGCAATGAATCTCATTATGCAAATTGATTTCTCAGATCCCTTGATGACTTTAAAGGCAGTGTTTTGCTCGGCTCAGTCAAAAGCAGTTGATTACTGACCGTGCTTTTGGAGTGATGGCAAATATATTTACAGCTTAATGTTTTCACCAAGTGTACAGACAACATGTAGACTCTGAAAAATGGGGAAAAAACATGCACAGAAGTAGTATATTGCTTTAGAGTCTCCACTGCACCTGGGCACTTACAGGCAATGGGTAGTGCCCTAATTATGGGGGGACAGTGTCTTGTGAGCTAGCGCCCAAGATAAAAGGCAATGGGTAACTGGTCAGAGAGAACAAAGCAGTACAGTCTCAGTCAGTCTACCATCTGAACACAATAGAGGAAGGAAACCACTCTGTCACCGTGTTCGGGTTTATTCCAGCCGGAAACATCAAACGGAGCAATAACTTTGTTTCAAGCAAGAGAACACAGAACAAAGCATGGTCTGATAGCCCCTACCAATAATAGAACACTTTTCTTAGCTTGTAAAAAATATGAGTAGCTGACTATGGGAGGAAAATGTTATCTGCAAAATGATAATGACACTATATCAGAGTTCTTCCTAGGGCGATAAAGTTCAAATAGTAATTTTAATCAAATCATTAATCATGTATGTTTCCTTTCAGCACTACTGGAAAGGATAGTGGCATTATTATTAATATTAGTACAGTAGCAGTAGTGTGTTATCAAGCTAGTATTAGTGCCATCAGTGTGGTAAATAATAGTATTATTAATAATAACAGTATTATTACTACTACTAATAATAAAGAAATATCCCATTGCCCGTAAATGAATGAAACAAAACAACAACGACAATAGTAGTAATATAAATACTACTACTACTACTACTACTACTACTACTACTACTACTACTACTACTACTACTTCTACTACTACTACTACTACTACTACTACTACTACTACTAATAATAATAATAATAATAATAATATAATGCACTTCTTTATTTTTCTCCTTTTTTTCTTCTTGATCATCTCATTATTTTTACATTTCAATAACAAAAGCGTGTAATGCGTTTATAAGCACTGAAATGGGATGCATGTATATCATTTGCTATATACGGTTAAGTTAAAATGAAGAAATGCAAACTGAATTCAACAAAAAGGTGTTTGCTTTCTGTGAAGATGGATAAAGAACATGATTATAGGTTAGAGGCATGGATGCATTGCTAAAGTCTTTGCCAATTGCAGCAATCAGTCCTTGCCTGAGTCGACACCGCTCCTCTACAGTTCCCATAACGCCCCCCCACCCATCCACCCCCCCCCACCCCCCCCCCCGCGCGCCTCTCCGCCCCAAAGAACCTGCTGCTGTCCTCCACTCCTCCTCTACTTTGAGCACGCAGCCGCCGCGAGTCCAGCAGGCCACCTCTGTTCCAGCACACTGCCACATTCTGGACGGACAGAAGAAGCTGAACGGGGCTCTCACTGGAGCAGAGAGGTTTAGGACTGAACCTTAGACCAGAGATAAGGTAAGTGGCTCCTGATTCCTCCTCTTCTCCACACAGCTAACAAAGTTTCTTGATATCACAATTACTTATTATCACCCCATAGCCTGTGACAGTGTCTCTTCATGCTGTTTAAAACAATTATTGCAAGCTTAATGTATTAGACAATGTATATCCAATGCAGAGACTATTGTTCCCTTCTAAAAGCCTGACTAAGATGCTGAATAACATAATTATGCAGAATGTGGCCGTCTTACAAGCACTTCTTCTTCATATACACTGTCAGTGGCAGGCAGTTCTGGTCAAAGATGGCAATGTTGTGTTTGCAGGGATGACTGAGGCTGAGCCCAGTCAGTCTTCAGAAGTGCATCACTCTTACCAGCTCTTCGCCAAACTTGGATGCTGCCATGGGCAGAGATAGCCATCTGGGGTTGAACAGCCTCCTGTTACCTGCAGCCCAGAATGGCCTATCTTAAAGCTCTACTCTTGGAGGTTTATCATAATTTATTACCTTAATCTTTTTTGCCAGTGTCTTCATACCCCACTCAAGTGGAGGGAGTAATATCTGTGTGGACTAATCAGAATGCAGAATGTGTTTGTGGACAGGCTCCCTGAGTCATCCTTTATTTTGCTCAATGGCCTTGTGCAGTTAGAGTTAAACCAGCTGTAATAGCACATATGTGAGATTTTTGCAGAGATTTTGCAAATTTTTGTAGACGAACATCCTTGTGTGTGTGTGTGTGTGTGTGTGTGTGTGTGTGTGTGTGTGTAAGTGTGTGTGCAGCTCAGGAGATACTCTGTGACTGTATGCTTGCTTGCTCATGTCACTTCCCGCTGGTGCTTAAGTCATGCCTCGGAGACCGGATGTCAGTAGCAGCTGTTGCTTGCCACTGCACCTGAACGAGGACAACGCTCGCTTCGGCCTGCTTGCAGCGCTCATCCTGCTTTACCTGCTGTGTGGGGCAGTTGTGTTCTCTGCCCTGGAACACCCCTCTGAGCTGCGATCTCGCCAGCGCTGGCAGGAACAGCTGACCAACTTCACCCAGCAGCACAGACTAAGTGTGGACAACCTGCAGGTCCTGCTGAGGCAGTACGAGCAGGCCTTCATCACTGGGATTCGAGTAGATGCGTTGAGGCCCCGCTGGGACTTCGCTGGGGCTTTCTACTTCGTTGGGACAGTGGTTTCCACAATAGGTCAGTTCACTGGTTTAGATGGGTCCTTGTTCTATTTGTGTCCAGCTCAACAAATACATATTTACATCATCTTTATACAGTTAAGAGTTATTTCACACCTTTAAATCTCATTTACAGTAACAGTTGTTCAAAGTTCTTTAGAAAACCAATAGTGGTTCTTTTATGCCGGGGGTCACCAGTCTTATCTGCAAGGGGTGAGTATGACCGCTGGTTTTCATTCGTGCTGAACAGGAACACACCTCATATAACTAATGAGTTGTTTGAAGACAGAGACCGACTGATTAAACAAGTGTTATCAGGTGTTTCTGCTTGATTGGAAGGAAAACATGCAGCCACATCAACACCTTATGGATAAGATTAGTGACCCATATTTAATGGCATGACCTCAAGGAACCCACCTGTTTTAATTCATTATTTCATTACCAGATGAAGAGAGCAGTGAAATATCCAAACCTACAGCACTGGAACTGACCACCCATTTTTTGTTTCACACCAAAATGTTAGATTTCCTGACAGATAGAAAGACCAAGAATATTATTTTCGAATCTGAGTGTCTTTTCAAAAAGATGGTGTGTTCTTTTAGCTCTGTTACGCTTTATTTTGTAGTTAACTTCAGATTTTGTAACACTGCGGTAGAGATAAGAAAATCTATGGAAAATATTGCTTTCTCAAAACATCTAAATTTTGATGTAAACATGTCCATGATACTATCTAGTCTAACAGGACTGGGGAAGTCTATACATTTAAAACAGCAGTAGAACATCACACTTAGTTAACTTAAGTTAACTTAACTTCATACTGGGTGTAATGTTCTGTTCTTCACTACCTTGACTCTTTTTTGCAAAATCCACCAAATTTTCTGCTTAAATAACTGAAGTGGATTAAAGATGTAATCGTGCTTATTTTATGTAACTCAACAAGATTCATTCTAATTATTTATATTAACGGATGAGACTTATTATATTGCATATCATTATGTATTCATATTCCAGCAAAGGCGGAGGGCCACACAGTTGTTCTTAAAGACAACATAAATAAATGGAATTATATAATTAGATCTTTTTCATAGTCCTCCGCAGTGAGTTGTGTCAGTTGAAGATGTAAACGTTTCATTTTAGAAAGGTAATATTTTTGCCTCATTAAAAAGTTACACTTTTTTTCCCCTCAAATACGATTTTCTGTATCTTTGTTTTTTAGAATGGCATTCATATTCAATCTTAGCTGTGCATGCCTTTAATTAAACCATAAATACATATTTGATATATTCAATTCTTTTTGGTCTACAGGTTTTGGCATGACCACACCGGTCACTGTTGGTGGTAAAGTTTTTTTAATATTCTATGGACTCATTGGTTGTGCTGCAACAATCCTCTTCTTTAACCTCTTCCTGGAGCGTATTATAACTATGCTGGCATATGTCATGCGCTGGTGTCACGAGAGGCAGTTGCAGAGGGCTGGTGTAGGAGGTGTGGAGGCCCGCAGTGAAGACGACAGCCTGGAAGGCTGGAAGCCGTCGGTGTACTACGTTATGCTGATTCTGGGCATTGCTGCATTGTTGATTGCCTGCTGTGCTTCAGCACTGTATTCGGCCATGGAGGACTGGGACTACTTCGATTCACTGTACTTCTGTTTTGTGGCCTTCAGCACTATTGGCTTTGGAGATCTTGTGAGCAGCCAGAGGGACAGCTACAAGGCTCAGGAGGCCTACAGGCTGGGGAACTGCCTTTTTATCCTTATGGGTGTCTGCTGCATCTACTCACTCTTCAACGTCATCTCTATCATCATTAAGCAGACACTGAACTGGATCCTAGCTAAGCTGGACTGCAGCAGGATGCAGTGTCCCTGTCGAGGCCACACCTACAGGAGACAAAGCCGGGCCTGCTGCCCCTGCTGCCCTTGTATGCCTGGCCAGCGTCACAGCCAGCACCCTCCGTCCGGCCACCCCCGACAGAGGGCCCAAAAGCGCAACGCTGTGCATCCTGCCCCTGTGAATGAAGCTGCGAGGAAGCAGCGTTTCACTAATGCATCAGTGGAAACAGTGTGCGACAGTGAGACTGATGCTGGCCTGGGGCCAGATGGAGGTTATCTAACAGGGCGCAGACTGTCTGGAGAAATGATCTCAGTCAATGACTTTATGGCCAACAAGGTTTCTCTGGCAATTCTGCAAAAGCAGCTGTCTGAGACAGCCCACGGAAACCCAAGACAGAGCCATGTTCGCCAGAATGGCTTCTCTGGTGGAGTGGGGGCTTTTGCGATAATGAATAATCGACTGCAAGAGACCAGTGTGGACAGGTAGTTCAGCCATTTGAGAGAGACACTTGCAACATAATGACCAATATAGTTCTGGGGACTTTGTTAGCCCTGTTTAATACTGGCATTAACTTCTATCTTGGTGGACAGCGTAAGTGTACCAAAGATGCATTGAGGATGCAATGAGGACTGATTGCTCAGCCCATATTCAGATATAGTCTAGGCTGCATATGGCCACATTCTTTTTGCTGTGTGTAGCCAGATGTGTCCAGGGGAACAGTAGGGCAGTTTAGTCAGAAGTACATACTTCATGCTTGATCAGCGTCATATTATTTATTTTACTTTCTTCATATTTTGTGTGGTTTTGATTTCTTCTCTCTCTTATTTTAATTTCCAGCACACGAGGCACAAGGCATGCATTGCTACCTGCTGCTGGGTAAAAACAATCAGTGCATTTGGTCTTTGTAAACGAAAATGATGCACATATTTATTTGCATCTAGACCGGGGCAGCGAAATGACAAGTGGTCACTCAAGATGCAACTGGAGTTGCTTTCTAATGCCAGGTATGGACCAATGTACTTAGAGCTATCCACATGTGATTACATGACCCAAGATGCATGTTAATGCCAGTTGGGAACAGCTAACATGCTTGAATAGAGATAACAACCACAAACATACCAATATAGTCTGATAGTACAATAGGATTAAAGTTCAAATTGTAGGATCTGTATCACAAAACAGATCACATCTAAGTGAACTTCACCTAATTAAAGTAAGTAATTAATACAATTGTTGTATCTACAGACTGTGTTAAGTGTGTGAGGTGGCGGGCATAAAAGTTCTATTCCATAGAGGAGACCGGAGTTGAAATTTCACATCTGTTCTGAAAGGAAATGTAACAGGCTTTGGCATTTCAATTGTATCAGCTCATCTGGGAGTCACTTTGAAAAAGTGAAGTGATTGGCTTATATGGTGAGCAATCAGACTGGGCCTCCTGAGAGCTCCTTCAGGGACTCTTCAGGAAAACCGACTGATTTACAAGAGCTGAGCAGCCACTGCTGCACTGCTCTCAGAAAAGCACCACGCATGGAAAAGACGAGTGTCGAGTCATTTAATGACACTTTATGATGCGACATCACTTAGCTGCAGCTGTTAGTGATAGTTGGTGTTCCCCTAAAAACAAATTAACTGAAGTGAATATACGTAATTTAAAATAGAATTTAGGTTTTAACCATAGTGGACCTTTAGTGATGTCTGACATTTTGAGATGGGGAAAAAGGCAAAAAAGGACATCTTAATACACAATACAAGAATCAAATGTGATACAAATACTGTCAAACTCTATGAATATAATGATTACTGTTAATTATTTTACATAATGTACTGTTAAACAAAACTATTTATGATCTCTTGAAACATGGAGTTGTTGAATGCTCTTTATGGACCGCTAATGTTCAGAATACCCTCAGAAAAGCACATTATGATAAATATTGCCATATTGTCCACACATCCTAATGTGTGATTAACCCTTGCCTTTCTGTTAGCAGAAATACTGTATGATGAAAATGCATTTGACCTAATCACATGCATAATTGTGTAGTTATAAAGTTAAAAAAAAGCAAAACGTTATGAATGAGGACATATAGAGGTTCACTGTATCTGTATACAGACTGTTTGATGGATGTAATGTAGACTGCACTGCACTGTAAATGCTTTTCACTTTTGCAGAATCCTTTTTTTGACTTCCAGAGTACTTAATGTATGACTTAATGGTTATAGACCTAGTTATAGAAGCAATTGCTTAGCTAGAGTCATATTGTAAAGAGACTCAATCTTCCTGTGGGTGATGGGTCTATTATTCTCAGTATATAAGACCAATACCGGAGCTTAAGTATGATTGTCCTCTGTAATGCTGGAGCCAACTAGAAAACCATTAGAATATTGCATGCCACATTTTCCCCTAACCTGTGTACTTCTGCATAGTTTAAGCTGAAGTCTGGTATTATTTTGTCAGAGCACACATTTGTTATGTCATATGTAACTGAATGTAACGTGCAGACTTGCACTCTACTGCCCTCTCTAGGCTGAATTTTCATAAAATCACTCAGTAGCTTTTTTCCTTTATACTATTGCAGAGTTTTCCTATTAAAATACCAACAAAACATATGTAAAGAAATGTCGCATATTAAATGAGACTATGAAACAGTTATTAGGCTGTGTTGTACACATGTTGGCCTTAGCCTAAATGCTCCATGTTCTGATGGGACCCAGGTGCTGCGAATAAATGTACACCATATGCATCAGTTGCTTTCTTTTGTCACTTTTATTACTGTTAACTTTAAATTAACACGGCTGTCATCAATATACAACATGTGTAAAATATGCACAAAGGTCATTTCACGTAACGCTATGCAATAATGACTCAATGAATCGAAGAGACATTAGGAAATCTGCCTGCAATGTTAACACTGTCAGTCTATTGGTAAAGATAAAGAGGTCAGTAAGGCAGCACAATACAGATCATGCAACATCAGATCAAAATTACAGAAAAATTACATTTGAAGAACTGGAGCAATTCATGTTGTAGGCCTGTATGTCTGGAAACTTTAAAGTGCTTGCTTGTCAAACTTGGCTGTGCCTCATATTCATACTGCATTCATAAGCTGGAAGTGGACGGCTAGGAACACTGTTTTCACTCTCCTCTAATTATGCCCAGCTCATATATCTAGGAGACACAATGCTAGATTTTTATAGGTGCAACAGTTTATTAAAATATTTTTTTCAAATAATTTCAAAGGCTTGTTAAATTCTCCCATTTTTACATACTACCTGAGTGTACATGTTAATACATTTAGACAGGAAAAAAGACAGGAAGTGAATATGAGAAAACCACAGAGTTTGAGAAAACCAATTGTTTTCTTGGAAGTGAAGCAGTCATAACCCTTATAAAGGAATAGTCCAGTCCAAATCTTTTGTGAAATACATAGTTAAGACTCTCACTAAGCAAAGAACTGTATACAGTTTTGGCACGAAATAGTCTTATACAAGCACAAACAAATGTCTGAAAATCATTTATTTATTATCTTAATAGCTATACTATGACCTATGGAAGAATATAAGAAGTCATTATGGCTGTACAAGCAAGTCTTACTTGTGTTCTTATGCCTGAGCAAAGCCTCTCTACCTTTTGATTTTAAGCTTCTGTGCAGAGGGAGGACAATGATATTATTTATATAAGATTTCTATAAGATAATACTATCTGCCCCTCCTGGAGCCGGCACCTTATCGTGGTGGAGGGGTTTGCGTGTTCTTATGATCCCAGGAGCTATGTTGTCTGGGGCGTAAGCCCCTGGTAGGGTCACCCATGGCAAACAGGTCCTGGGTGAGGAGC
>JBBPDE010000021.1:6829343-6845993 GCA_037974605.1 Nannopetersius ansorgii | reverse complement strand
CGCCCTTTCCCTTATATACACCCCCAGAAAGTGCGCGAGTTGTCATGGCGACGGCCCCACGCGGGCCGCCGCCCCCCCGTTAACCCCTAAACCTCCCGCCAAAAACCCACACATACCCTTCGTGTTCTTCATGTGTTCCTCCTGCACGCCACAGTATGAAAGTCTGCATTTGTGCCTGTCCTTATTGCCAGGTAACAATGTGACAAATGGACTGACCCTTCAAGGCACAGCAGACAGGGCTATGAGCCTGTGGAGAAACGGGGGGTTGCTGAGAGTGAGGCAAGCTGGACCCAGCCAAGGGGTGGACCGTCGGTGACGAGTTGGTTCTCCTTCGCTGAGCTGCTGGGTGGTGGGTGTTCCGAGGATGAAGAGGAGAACTCCAGTCTGTGACTTCCTCCGGCACTCTCCCCCAAGGCTCGTGCCTGATCCGCCCTGTGAGGCGAGCCCTCGACAGGACCAGCAAGTCTCATTTGTGGCCACCACGGGTGGCACTTGAGCTGTTGTCCCTTCCTCTTATGTGGCCAAGCATGCCGCCTTCTGAATCTACGCAGTCTAACCAGCCCGTAGCTGTAGACAAGCTACAACTCTGGCAGCGCCAAGCAGAGCAGCAGTGCCAGATGGACCATCTAACAGTGCTGACCTGGTCTACTCCCTCAACCAGCCACAAAGTTATGCTCCTGAGCTACGAAGTTACGCTCCCGAGCCAAGAAGCTGTGCCTAGGAGGCTACCCCCGATAGCTGCGGCGAGAAGGCTACCCCAGTAGCAGACCAGTTAACTCCAGTAGCAGAACAGCTAACTCCAGTAGCAGAACAGCTAACTCCAGTAGCAAAGGCGCTATCTCCATTGGCAGTGCTGAGGTTACCCACATTTGCAGTAACTACACAGGGCCCAGAAAGCCATGTAGTAGCTGTACGGGGCCCTGTAGATAACGAAGCTACACAGATACTTGTCCAATCTCTGGTCATCTCTAAACTGGAGTACTGCAACTCTCTACTGGCTGGCCCTCCACTGAAGGTAACTAAACCACTTCAGCTAATTCAGAATGCAGCTACGAGGTTAGTCATCAATGTTCCTAAATTCTCACACACCACGCCTCTACTATGAAAGCTTCACCGGCTCCCTGTGGCCAATTGCATTAAGTTTAAAACCATAACACTTGCTTTCAAGGTCAAGAATGGTCTTGCACCTCCTTCATTATCAGCCCTGATCAAGCAACGTGATACTTGACTCCTGTCAGGGCTTCAAGCACTGCTAGGTCTTGAACCTCCAATGCTCAAATGAAGAGGAAGACGTGTATCAAGACTCTTTTCAGTCTGGGCCCCTCAGTGTTGGAATGAACTCCTTCTCCTCCTTCTGCGGAGTCCCACCCTTTTAAGGAGCACCTTGGTGATCCCATTCTTTCTCAGTCATCCGTGTGTCTTATGTGAAGAGCTAAGCAGGTGCCTTCGGTTCATTGCCTCTCTCTTCAGCACCTACTGCTCCAACACCCTGAAAGATTAAAGTCAGATCTGTGGCATCAGATGCACAAAACTCCACAGAAAGTGTTCTTTCTCTTTTTAAATCCCAATCAATGTGAAATTGTACGCACATGGCCAAACCCACAGCCATGCTAAGACTTCTCCCATAATTTTACATATTTGAATATACAAAGCAGTTTAAATACCCGCTTTGTTCAGGATTTTTTAAACATAATGGCCAAGGCACACCAAAATAGTGTCATGTTTACTGAAGTTGAGGCATGAAAAAAAACTGTTTGGTGGATTCAGTAGAGGCACCAACAGCAAAAGAAAATTGTTGGAGTGGCACAGCGTGGTGGAGGGACTTAAGTTTGGAAAGTTGCACCATATCCAAAATTAAAAAGAAATGATTGAAGTCGAGGAGTACCACTGGAGGAGGTAGCGGAATTCTAGGGCTCACACGTTTCGTGCAGCGAGATGCTGCACTTATTGGGGACAAACTTAGAACAGTATTTTTGCCAGCGGGTGAGAGGAACTCCGACATCAGCGGGGTTTTTTTTTTGTACAGTACTTGTTTGACTTATTTGCAAGAATAAGATGAACATGCAGGCAGTGGATGCAGCATTACTTATGTTTATTCTGTTTCAGACAAGGGTACAAGAAGTGACCTGTGTGCTGATCAAAGCTGTGCTGCAGTCACAAAATGCAATAGGACTAGTCCATGCTTTAGGAGATATTGCCAATGAACTAAAAAATACAAATGCTGTGCTAGTGTAATATATGCTGCATTTGATTGCCTGTTTTTACATTCTTTACATTCAAACAAAGTTGTAGTGCTGTCCAATTCCCAGGTCAGGTTCCCCATTCCTCAGCTCCTCAGGTACAGGCAACCAGACATTGCTACGAATAGCAGTCGCAGATTCAGTCTCACGCGGATTTTATCGGAGAACCAAACTAATAATTTTTCGCTGAATCCCCCGCACATACGTGGAAAAGACAGTTATCCTCACATTTTTTGTGCTTTAGTGATGTCTGGGCCAAGGGGTGATGAGGATGAGGGGACATGGCAGGACTGGTTCCCATGAGCCTTTGCGGCATGGTTGGCCCAGGTATATGTGTTTTATTGAGTGCTACAGGGGGAATAGATGTTTGTCAAGGAGAGTTAGTGAACTAATGTGTGTTTCTGAGTGTAATTTGTGTGGTTGAGCCTGTCTCACCAGTCCCCCTCCTCCAGAATGTTAGCTGCTGGAGTATCATGAGGCGACTCGAAAGCTCTGAGGGAGATGGGAGCAGTACTGAGGTATTCTGATTTGGGGGTGCAGTCTGTCTTGCAAATGCCTTTTCAAAGCTGTAAGCAGTGTGTTATTTTGTTCCCTCTCCGTGAGATTTTCTTAATGAGAGGTTAATGAGATTAAAATGAAGTTGTAGTGTTTGGGGAGCAAGTTTGGAGGGCATATTTAGGGTTTACACTATAAAAATAGACATTCTTAGTTTTTTTTTTTTACAAAAACAATGCTTTTTTACCTATACGCGGGTGCTCTTGAAACACAAAACCCACGAAAACAGGGAATTACTGTATACCATCCCATACAGCAGGCATTGCCCTGTTCAACACACCGCTCCAAGAGGATAAGTCTTGGCAATCTAAATCGACTTAAAAGCCAGTCATCATCATGAGCCATTAGTCAGTATGATCCCTGAATACGTGCTCTTTTCTAATTCTTGGCCATTCTCTCCACCGTTTTATTGGTACAATTAACTACAGTGTCTTTGAAAAAGACTGTCATTTATGCGAGTATACAAAGGAAAGCCATAGTAACACTTATTTGCCACTAGGTGCCACCCATTTACAAAAACAAGCAGAAACGTGCACACGCATTGGTTGGGGCTCCTGTGGGAATGTGCATTGCGGTACACCAAATTTAGTGTTTATACATCTCAACGAGATCATGGAAAAGGGCATAGGCAGCATTTTTGTGCGTACACAACGTTTATACATGAGGCCCCAGGAGTTTTAAGATGGCTAATGTTACTTAAGAAGAAAGTTTACTAGCTAGCAGCCGCACCAGTAACTTTATAATCTAATATAAAGATACCATTCCAAAGAATCCCAAAGAATCCAGTGACTGGTTCTCTTAGGAATGAAAACCAACAAAGTATATTTGTATGTATTCATAAGCCTGTTTTTATCAGGAAAATTACTTACTTTAATGTAAAAAAAACAAAAAACAAAACCTGTAAACAAGCTAGCCAGAAAGCCAGTTTATTCCAGTCTAAATAAAGGGTTATGTAGGTGTACATTCTAAGATGCTTGGTGTCTGCAGGACTAATTTTTCATCCCATTCTTTCCCAGACATCCGTGTGTCTTATGTGAAGAGTTAAGCAGGTGCATTCAGTTCATTGCCTCTCTCTTCAGCACCTGCTGCTCTGACACCCTGAAAGATTAAAAAACTATCAGGGAAATCTTCCACTTCAGTCAGGTTTTACTGCTCCTCTCTTTTATCTTTTCTATTCAGTGCTTCAACATGTCAATCTCTCCTCCTCCTTTACTGTATGCCTTCACTTCCTATTCCACTCTCATGTTCTGAGATGCTATGCATTAATGATCTGATGTGAATAGGGCCTGGCTCATACATTTTTGAAGGCTCTGGTTTAAGATAAAGGTGTGGCCTCAGAGCCTAATGGATCTAGCTTTGCTGACCTAATCTCTGCTGACCTTCTGTCACCTATTCACGACCTTTAGGTTGTTCTATATCTTGACCTTGAATTCCTGAATTCCCGAATGGATGGAGAGATGCCTCTGCCTGCCCTTAAAGTTCAGATACCATGGAGAGTGCGCAATGCTGTTGTTTTAGGAGAGCCCTACAGCCGTTACTCACTGAATGACATGAAGACAGGTTAAGGGTGTGGTTTGACAAATAAGACATTACTCCAGCGTCAGTTCTAAAAGAGCTAGAAAAAGCCTAAGCACTCAAAAGATCATTCTCTTAAGAGCTCTTTCTCATTTTAGTGTCAAAATAGAGATGACATCTGATCACCGGTCACTGGCCTCTTGAAGTGGACTAAAGCTTGACATACTTGTTTAAACCTGATGGAGCTAATCTTGCTGGTTTTAGATATTATTCATCAAATATTTGTCAGGTTTAGGTTGGGCTCAGATTTCACTTTTGGGTTTCTTGTAATCCCTCTCCCACCTTCAGGAGATTCTGACCAAAATATGTCCCCCTTTATGTCTTCTCTTGTCTTTTCCAGCCCTTGTGGAGTTTTTGGATAGCTTATAATAAGGCTACTCTATTTCATTGATGGAAAATTTAATTTTATTGGCTGGGGATTAGGATTAGATTCAGATTTTTTCAGACTATATTCAGGACCATATTTTAGCCCTAATTAAAGCTTTAATGTAAACTCCCTGTAACACCAACCTACTCCCTTTACCCTTGAGATGTTCTCTGCAGCTTGTATTTTTTCCACATTCAGTGGACACTAAATCCTAAACCGGTATAACTTCCCTTTTTGAGTTATATTGATTTTTAATGGCTATTAATTCTATATAATGTCTCCCCTGTCCTCTCTACATGAGAACTCACTTTAGGATTTCCCTTGAAAGTTGTGGGAAAGATGGAGGCCTGGAGGCAAGAGATATGATCCATGGTGCACAGAGGGAACATGGTGAGTGTGTCTGTTGAGTGAACAGGAAGAAGAGTAGACGGGCCTGGATCTTCTCACTGATTCCACCTCGATGTCCACAGAGACCACAGAGAGCACGAGCCGAATTTTTTAGGGCTCCACATCAAAGTGAGAGAGGAAGAACTCTTTTTCTATCTTTCCCTCCTGTGTCACACATGCACATACATACATACACAGTTAAAGGTCAGTTTGAAATTTTCCTGGGCCAGGAATATTGCTTGCCTTTCCAACTGTCAATCAAATATGACGTTCTATCTGAAGCCAAGAGCTTGAAAAGGAATGTGGCAGGTTTTCCGAAGCACATTAAGTGGAGCATAAAATGAAGGTTGATGGTAAGAATGATTCATTCTTAGGACGATTCTTCAAATCCATACAGTATCGCAATTATGAAGTCATATCACAGGAAGCCAAAAGTTGTTTATCATAATTAATGATAATTCCAGCTTTAGAGAACAGCAAGAGCTGTCTGAGTACATTGCTAATTTTTTTATATATATTATTTATTTTTAACTAGTTACTGGAAGGGGTAAAGTGGTATAAGAATATTTTCATTTGTTTGGTGGTTCTGCTTCATACTTGGAAATCTCATTTACAAAATGGTTTGTCTATAGCCTTCAATAATACATACTGGTCCTAAGTCACCATATTTATTTGTTTGTTTGTTTATTTAGTTTGCTAGCGGTCAGCATAATGTCATGTAGAATATCTTAATATAGAAAGCTTTATTATACTTGCTGTTTGTGTATATGACATAACTGCTGAGTTTTTTTCCCTTTTCCAGTATGCGCTCAAGCCCAGTGTGTCAAAGCCCTGCTGCTTCTTATCTCACAACCAGAGTCCCTGCTGTCTACAGCAGAGTGGCAGCACCATCCATCAGGCCAGCGCCAGCTGTCCCAATACACTGATCTGCATATAGCTTACAGCCATGGCAAGCCTAAGCTCTGACAGGCTGAGGCAGAGCTAGGATCAGTGGTAAAGACAGCACAGACAGGACCCTTTCAGAGAGATGACAACAAAGAGCACTGTGGAAAAGTTTCACCAAAGGAAGTGGTTGGAGATCACCAGATGTAGCTTACAGTTCATTCAGGGCCTGTGTGAGGGGATCCCTAGTATTACCTTCCTCAGACTTTTCTCTGACCTTGTTCTTTTTTCCATTAAGAATGTCTTCAAGACACAAAAATATATAATGTTCCTTACAAAATGCAAAAGGTGATAACTGGGCACAGCTTACAGTTCAGCATACAATCTGAAGCCCAGTTTACTCTAACTATAACGTTTTTATATCCAAATTGTGTAACACATTATATGTATACCCTTACTATCAAACCTAAGTATAAATAGATTTTATTCCAAGTAATATTGAAACATTTCCACTGGTTCATTCATGAAGAAATGTTTACATAGTGTAGGGAGGAATGCATTATCAAATGCAAAAAAGTAAGTCCTATAAAAAATTTTACATGACAGTAATAATTAGTTTACTATTTGCATTTTGTATTAACCATTTATGTCTGCTTCAGTTCTAACAAGGCAAATTTGTCATACTTCCAAGTGTAATTAGCAAATAAAGTGATTCTGATTCTAATCTGAAGGTTGAGTCACTTGTACATTGATATTGCAAGATGTTGCACAAGAGAGATACTCTTTGTTTTCTCGAAAGCGCTTTCCAGATTTCAATTGGGCCAGCTTTAAGTGCTGATGCTACCCAGAGAGTTCACTGAAAGAAATGCAAAGGAGGGCATTTCACAGGGTGTTATTTGTGCAGGTCAGGTTGGGGGTGGGCAGGGTGGGGTGTTTGAGATGCACTTGGTAAAAAGGGTTGCTTCATTCTGTACCATATGAGTGAACCCTACAGCTCAGAAGTGACCCCTGGGCCTCCGTAGTATTTCCAGGCGTTAATGTTCCTGTGTGAACTGGTACATGCCACTATGTGGCTACTCTGTGACCTCATCCTTATGAGAACAGCGTCAGCCATGTTTGGCTGTTTTTTACTTCTATTTATACTTCTGCTCTACTCTGGAATACTGTTCCAGAGAACATTAAATAAAACATTAAAGTTAACAGAATTTAAATTCCACTTTAACTTTTTAATTTTTTATGTTGTTAGGAGTTGCCTTTAAACACACAATATGTATGTACAAGATTTCCATTATTAGATAAACAAAATGGATTTTGCATTGCATGTCTTTTAAAACCTCTTATGTTGTTAAAATTGTAGAATTTTAGAATGAAATTCTCTTATTATGGATTGTCATAACCTTTCATCAACATGGTATGATTATAAGAGAAGGACACACTGTAATATTATCATAATCATTATCATCATCATCATCATCATCATCATCATCATCATCATTATTATTATTATTATTATTATTATTATTATTATAGGAATGAGAAACTATGAAGAGTATCTGCAGGGCAATGAACATAAACAAACTCATACCCAGTTTAAAGAAAGCTGCGTGCTCTTACCACAGCCAAACAGTGGCATTTCAATACTCTGTAGGGCATTATGGGAACTCTGAGGCCCCTGGTCTGTTTCAAATTTGACATGTGTGGATTGATCTTTAGAGACACTCCTGCAATGACATAAAAATAGGCAGCTCTGTATTCAGAGACAAATGAAAACAAACCCTTAATGGGCCCTTCCAAAATCTGCTGAACTCTCTTGACTTTACAGAGTGCTGAAACCACAGAAGTAAACCTCTATATTTAAAGTGAACACAAGTTAAGAAAAACAACCTACTTTTCATCTGAACTATGACATACTGTTGCTAACAGAAAGTGCTTGTATTAGAACAAGTGCTGCTGACCCCTTCGTAGGCTTGACTCGGCCATAGTGGTTATTGACCAAATGAAATCCATTTACGGCTGGTGTGGCTATTCAAATATCAAGCCACGGAGAGGCACTGTAGCATGAAGGGTCTCGTTCTGACAGGGCAACAGGTAAAGCAAGTGAAGCTGAAGCGAAGCATAATGCACTTAATGATATCCTGACACACTATCATGTGATCTACATTTAAACATGCAGTACCAAAATGTCAGCAGAGAGAATTTACTTTGCAAGAATGAGTTATCAGCTAAAATTATGACTTGCCTCCCTCCACTCTCTCTCACATACACACGCACACACACAATCAGCTTTATCATCAGTAATTTTGGAGCAGTCCTTTTAAAAGTTGTTTTAGTCTTATAAATAATGTCCATACCTTGCAAAGGGCAACTGGCTTTTAAAAATTAGTCTCAGTTGTACACATGCCCAGTAGGTATGACAGTAAATAGTACTTTGACTCAGATGCCTTCATTTTCAGTTACTCTCAGAGACTGAAAACAGTGTTACAGTCATACATCAATATATTATCTCAACAGGAAGCCCAGTTTTTGCAGTCACTGCTCTCACAGCAGTAATAGTGAAGTTGTAGACTGACTTTCAGGGTTCAAAGGACAGTCAGCAAAGAGCTGAGAAAGCAGAGCATTTTCAATAATTTAGCAATTAAGTGCTCACACAGCCACCTGCCACATGCTGAATGGCAGAGTGCAGGACGGATACAGAATCATGCTAAAGGCTTGACACAGACACAAAGTCACTGAATTGTTTTTAGACAGACAATGTGCATATATATATATATATATATATTTATATTAGGCAATGTATTTATATATACAGTCATGGCCACGGCACACCTAAAATTTTTCCAAAAAATCAAGTATTTCTTTAACACATATTTTGGAAAAAAGCACATTTGACATAATGTCACACAAAACTCCACAAATTGGCTGGACAAAATTATTGGCCCTTAACTTAATATTTGGTTAATATTTTGCTTAATATTTGGTTGCACACCTTTTGGAAAAAATATCTGAAATCAGTTACTTCCTACAACCTTCCTACAACTGCTCCAGGTCTCTCATATTGGAAGGGCACCATTCCCCAACAGCATTTTTAAGATCTCTCCACAGGTGTTCAATGGGATTTAGATCTGGGCTCATTGCTGGCCACTTCAGAACTCTCCAGCACTTTGTTGCCATCCATTTCTGATACTGGGCCTTTCAGTGCAACCCAAAATCCTCAGATGTAATCCTCAGATTCCATGATGTCTTGCACACAGTCAAGGCACCCAGTGCCAGAGGCAGCAAAACATCCCCAAAACATCATTGAACCTCCACCATGTTTGACTGTAGGTACTTTTTCGGTAAACAGTAGACTGATGTGCTTTACCAAAAAGCTCTATCTTGGTCTCATCTGTCAACAAGACATTTCCCAGAAGGATTTTGGCTTACTCAAGTACATTTTGGCAAACTGTAGTCTTGCTTTTTATGTCTCTGTGTCAGCAGTGGGGTCCTCTTGGGTCTCCTGCCATAGTGTTTTATTTCATTTAAATATTGACGGATAGTTTGCGCTGACACTGATGCTCCCTGAGCCTGCAGGACAACTTGGATTTCGGTGGAACTTGTTTGGGACTGCTTATCCTCCATCGGGACTATCCTGCGCTGTAACCTTTCATCAATTTTTCTCTTCTGTGCACGCCCAGGGAGATTAGCTACAGTGCTGCAAACTTCTTGATAATGTTGCCCACTGTGGACAAAGGCAAATCTAGATCTCTGGAGATGGACTTTTTTGCTTCTCTAGTCCTCATACAGTTCTCTTTTCCTCTTTCTGTTGCCCATTCCTAGTGTGGCACACAGACACACAATGCAAAGACTAAGTGAACTTCTTTCCTTTTTATCTGCTTTCAGGTGTGGTTTTTATATTGCCCACAGCTGTTACTTACCCCAGGTGAGTTTAAAGGACCATCACATGCTTGAAACAATCTTATTGATCCACAATTTTGAAAGGGTGCCAATAATTTTATCCAGCCTATTTTTGGAGTTTTGTGTGACATTATGCTTTTTTCCTCCTGTTTTATTTTTTGTTCCAATACATACAAAGAGAAGTGTATAGCATTTCCATATATCTAAGAAAGACACACGGAAAGCCATTTGAAAAGCGTGCAATGCTGAAATTTTTTAGAGGGGGTGCATCCACAACGACTATCTGTAACGTCTGTGGGTGGCTGCCGTTGAAGGGCAGCCTTTAAGTTCAGTCACAGTTTATGTTCAGGGTATAGTTTAGTTCAGGGTGGCTGCCGGTGAAGGCAGCCTTTTGAGTTGATCACGTGTCAGGGTGTTTGTGTGTAATCAGCAGGTTGGCTCTAAGCTGGAATAGAGCCCAAGGCACCTGATGATTACACACAGGTATTCCAGCTTAGAGCGCTCCGGGTTAGAGCTCGGATAGGTGTAGCATAAGGGAATAAGGACAGCTGGGCTCATTATAAGTTAAGTGAGTGTGCCATCTGATTGGTGGAGAGACGGGTTAAAGCCCGGTTGAACCAGAGCCACAGTGCGTGGTCACCGACAGTCCATGTCCAACAGCCAACATCTTTGGAGAGTCTGAGTTTGGAAGAGAGAGAGGGGACAGGGGTAGCCTTCCCTTTGGTTAAGAAAACATAGTGAAGAAAGATGAGTCTTAGAGACTCTGTAAACGTATCGCCCTGTGGATAAGCTGTGCGGGAGTAAAGGCTGGTGTGGGTGAAAGTGGACGGTGTTCAGGGTTTTCCTTACTATCTAGAAAAGCCACAAGGACTGTGAGATACAAGGCTTCACCGCAAGCTGAGGAGAGAAGCTGCTGCAGAGAGATGAGTGCACGTTTCCCTGATGGTGTGTTCCATCTAGGCTCTCTTCCCCTCTCTCTCTTCCTTCTGTGTGCTTACAGGAGTGACGGGCTGCAGTGTGAAAGTCTGTGGTGGAATGGAAGGACTTAACACTGATCAGAGGACAGTAAGGGGGCTCCCTGTCTGAACGTTGTGGGCTAAGCGGGCTCCTCGATGGTCACTGGAGCTGAGGGTTTACAGAAGAGTGGAGGAACTCCTGGGTGGTTGTGCCCTTAAGCTAGTTGACTGTTTTGCGTTGAACTTTGTGCATTTCTGTTTAAATAAACTGTCTCTCTCTCTGGACGCTTGTTGCACGCTGCTGTCTCTCCCCTTCAGACGACATGACACTATCTCAACATTGGGAATAATATATCATAGAAAATTAAGCCCAGAAGAGGCAAGAGCCTTTGAGCACACCCACTTTGTCTGTGGTGGAAGTTTTTGAAAAGGCAAGAAAGTTTTCCAGTGATTGCACCAAGGCTAAGGGCATTAGATGATAATTAAAATACTATTTTGTCATGGCCTACAGAGAATGTTCTTTCAACAGTTTTTAAAGAACTGAATGCACTTTGTTCAGAATATTAAAATGCGCTTGTTTTCACTTGTTTTATGAAGAGATTTAATTGTATAATATTTCAGCTATCTTACTTTTAGACTATTCATGAATGGGGCCATTGTCCAAGTGTTTTTAAAAATTCTTTCATTTTGGAAGTTTGTTGCTGTGTCGGATAGTTTTAAGCCCTCTAAACCTTGGACTAGCACTAACCTGCTCACCTCGCTCATCTGCCATGCCAACTCTTATTTTGAAAGTTTTTTCTGTGCTCAACTGCTTCACCTCATTTTAACATGCTTCTGCTGCTCCCTGATAAAAAAAAAATTCTGCTGGTACGTGTTAAAAAAAAAAACGGATTCATAAATGTTAACTGTTGCTTGGACGTTGCCTGATATACTGTTGTGATAAGGCATATAGTTTGAACAAAAGTAATGGAATGGCTAACCCCGTGAAAATTAGCCAACATGTATAGCAACGAACTTTCAAAATGAAAGGATTTTTAAAAACACTTGGTTAACGTGAAATAAAATAATTTCTGACATTAACTGAATAATGAATTAATGTGATAAGTACATTTTTTATTAATAAAAATACAGTAAAATATATGGGTAATCACCAATCATTTTTTACAGTTAAATAATTTCAGTTCATCGGGTGGTGCCCCTTCTTCAGAGCTTCAGGAGGAGTCATGTTGTAGTGTGACCTGTCGGTTAAAGCAGACACTGGACAGAGACTGAGCTCAACAGCCTCTTTCAAAGCTTTTTTCTGTAACACTTGCTGTAAGGCCACAACTCACGCCAGCAAAATTGAACCAGCACCAACCTGCTCACCTCTTATTCACTCTGTAGCAACACCCACACTCACATTGTGCACGCACTCCTAGACATGCCCCTCTCATCTCCCCTTACCCCATCCTACCCCAATCTTCCTGGAACACATCCAGTAGTTCAGCCTTTTCCTGGATTGTCTTACTCTTTCTCTTGTGCTTAGGTGCATTGCCAGAAGGTGTTGGACATTTTGGCGGCATTTTAGGGCTTTCAGAAGAACGAAACAAAAACACGAGAACAGAAGGGAGCAGTCAAGAACTGGAAATTTAGCTGAATTTATATTTGCATTACTATTTGATACAAAATTAGTAGTAGTATTATATTATTCTTAATAATTTAGACCTAAAATGTGTAAAAACATATACACGCATTTAGATTCTCCGAAAAAAAAAACATGTTAGACTAAATATGCGGCTGCTGCACACAGAAGGTTGAACTAAAGTTTGTCCAGCACATTCCACGGTTCTGAGATTTGAAATTTGGAGCCAGTTCTTAATCAAGTTCCTTAAGCCATTCCTGAACAATTATAGCAGTGTGGCAGGACACATTATTCCACTAAAAGAGGTCACGCCACAGGGATCTGCTGCTAACACCTTGGTGGTAGATAATACAGAACACTTTCAGAGGCCTTCTGGAGACCTTGCCTCAACAGGTCACACCTGTTTTGAAAGGAGGGGTACCTGCACAATATTAGGAAGGTGCTTTTGATATTATGGCTGATCAGCGTATATATGTATATATGCGCACACATAAGCTGAATGTGAATTTGTATTAATGATCAGAGCACAGGTATTCTGGATGTGAACACTGACATATCTGGCTCATCTATTAGATATTGTCTGCTTATGATCTCCAGTTCAGTACTGTAAAACAGTCTTAGCACATATACAAATACAGTCTTACACTTTGTCCATGTAGGTGGGTGGTGGAGCTTTGCGGGCAGTGATAAGGACGATGGTGAAGACGGCAATGAGAAAGAAAGCCAGAACTGCTCCCATAATGGCTCCTGCCACAGCCATGGATGAGGTCATCTGCTTCTGAGACATTTCTGCAAGGCAGCACACCACAGTCAGGTCCACAGCAGATACATATATACTTAAAATGGAACATACCATTTCAAAACCAGCAGGTGGACAAGAGCCAGATCACATGACACAGCAAAGCTTTAAAATGCCACAGAGATTTAAAAATATGCAGAAGGTTTTTGCAAAGACATCAGTCTACTCCAGTCCCGTAAAATGAAGAAAAAAACTACTTGTGGAAAACCAAGCTGCAGATTGAGGTTGATATAAGGATTAAGTATCATTACAGAAATGTAATGGACCATAATTAATTAGAGTGAAATGTTCAAAGCAACTCCAACTCCAACTCCTACTCCTTCTATTTATACTACATGTTCTGTTCATTGCTGCAAGGTTTGAATTAACTTTGTGAGCAAAGATGCACATTCAATCTAATAAATATAATGAAAATGTTCAAACTTTTACTATCTTTTACTATTTACTATTTAATTTAAATATTTAATACTATTTAAAACTTCCAAACAAATTTAGCTAATTGGCACACATTATGCCTTAATGACATTATATTTTCAATGTAAACACAAAATATATGTTTACTTACTTAGAAAAGCCTCAAATCTCAGTTCTCTGATCATGCTTGATGCATTGACCATTGATTTAACCCTGGAAAATCAGCCATGTTGATAAAAATGTGAATTGCACCTGGTGTCATCGGTGACACCATTGCACCTGGTGACATTACCAGTGGTTGGGAAGATTGTATAAGAGTAACAATCATGCTGAAGGTGAAGAAGCTACAGTACATTCTACCAGTGACTTGTGACACATTTACAATAAAAATTTAAATTAAAGATGTATTGTGGCACTATAACAGTTGTCTTTGCCTGTGTTCTGTTTAATATGTCCTCATAACACTTTGTATGACAGAACACTTTCATGGGCTGAGCGTATAAGACAAGAGAGTATGTACTTACGCTAAGTATACTTACACTACATCACATAATTGTGGTGTGTGTGAACCATGTGTTTTGTGTAGATGACATGTCAGCATCAAAGGCAGAACTGCTCAGGTAGCTATTGCAGTGTATTAATGTATTATAGTGGGTCAGGTGGAGGAGAGTGTTATGCTGTGGTTTGACAGTGGAAGACTTGTTCTGTAATTAGGGCCCTTGTTGCCTACCTTCAAAGCCTACTGCTCCATTGCCTCTTCTGCTCTACTGCCCTCCTACCTTTATGTGTGTTTATCTCCTCTCTGTCTCTGGCACTTTTACACCCCTGTGCTACGTGATGGAGTAGTTTCGCCAGAAACCGTGGGGTTCGCTAGATCACAAGCTCGTTATCCCACAACAGGGGCTCCCCAAAATGGGATTAGCATCCATTAATTTAGATTAATTAAACTCAAAGAAGCTTACCCTTTGGCTGATCAACAGTTTCCCTGGCCAAGAGGGTGGTACAGCTACACTAGATCACTCAACATTAAGCAGCAGAAGCACACAAGGATCTGACCCCTCAAATGAACCTTGACAGTTTGGATGCTGAGGCAAGTTACTGGAGGAACTAAAGGGAACTAAATGAAAACAAATCATTTCAAACTTCAGCACAACCCAGGACTCAGATGAATAAATTAATTGATTATGTTTAATCCAAATTTTAGCATAATAAAATAAATCAGGACAATTACTGGAAGCCCCTTGCCACTGGTGACTAATTCTAGGTGGAAACAGGTAAAACATATGTATAGGGATATATGTAGAAAAGGCAAAACATACTCAAATATTTGCTCATAACACTGTTAAAATGGATGAAAATAGTGAAAATGATGAATCTCCGTTGTGTCACACCCCTGGTCACCTACCCTTATTTTGCTCTCATGTCAAGGTCCACCAGATTCTAGCTTAATGTTATTGTTTACAGCTGTCCAGTGTTTAAGGTTAAGTTTTAGTCTGTTCCTATGGTCTTGTGTCTTAGTCCTGTATGTATTTATTCTCCCCTGGTTGTAACCCAGAGTCAGTCCATCTTTTGTATGTCATTCTGTCTAGAGTTTATTCCGTCGTTCATGTGTTGTTTAAACGTCTTTAGCCGGTCTCCAGTATTTTGGTTTGCTTTGGATTTTGGCCCTTGTGCTCTATTTGTGTAGCAATTAAAGTTTTGAGTTATGAAAATCTGCACCTGCACCTCCCTCTCTCCCTGGAGCCTTGGCTACATGACACATTGATGAGCTTACATTTCACTGAAGAATTTAAGATAGCAAAAATAGTCTTTCAAAAGCAGACATTTAGGTAGTAAACTGTAGTGAATAATGTAGTACTTTACTAGAAAAAATGTCTCATGTAGCTTTGCTACTTGTACTCGTGAGTGGCAATGAATGAGAGATGAGTAACAGAGGAAGTGCAGTGGCTGGGTTAAGTGGCTTAACACTTCAGATAGGCAAAAATCAACACATTACAAAGTGGTAAAAAAAAAAAGAGTACATGGATCCGGCTACCCCCAGTCTACATTAGAGATGGCAACAAAATAATACCAGTTGCTGGTATGGGGACACTATCAGCAAAAAAATCTTGTGTGTTTCTTGAGTGTGCATCTTGACTGAGGAGTCCTGTAACAAATTTGTCCTGTCAAATGACACATTTACGTAATATTTTTACAACAGAAGCTCTTGGGATTGGACCAGATGGAGTCACATTCATTCCCCATGCACATCAATGAGATTTGGGTGCACATGAATGTGTCACCAGTTCAGTGTTTTCCTTCCCTGGTTCACTTTTGGTAGATACTGACCACTGCAATTTCCTTCTTTGAAAATGCTCTGGCCAGATCCCCAGACATCACAATTTACATCTGAAATCCTTAAACTTTTTCCTGATCCAACACATCAAATTCACTTGACAGGTGGGATTGTACATAGATAAGGTAATTAGGTTATTTTTACGCAACAGAATCATTGGTGTATTTAAATATTAAGCATGTACTGCAGTAATCATCTTATTACGTTCTATTAGGAAACAAAAATTTGGTGGGACAAATTGTTTAAAGGCCCAACAGAAAATGATCCAATCAAAATATTTTTTGTCTTTGGTGTCTCACAGATTAGGAGATTAAGGCCTAACGTGTCATACTAACCACCACTTTGTTTAGGAAAAGACAGTTTAATCAACCAGTTAATGGTTTGATTTCTAACAGGTGACTGAGAATGCGAGCAGCAGCCTAACCAGCATGTTTCTGTCAGATGGTGAAAAGCAGCCATTCAAATCATTCCACAAATGCTACAAACAGTTAATATATACTACTCACAATAAGTTAAGTTTCACACATACGGTGTTTGTTTCACTTCAGACATTTTTAGGCTAGGGAGGCAATTGGGTTGATAGACACACCTCATTTTGTGTTTTCCATGGATTGGTCTCATTGTG
>JBBPDE010000021.1:6779017-6789522 GCA_037974605.1 Nannopetersius ansorgii | reverse complement strand
ACATTAAAAAAGTTGAAACTCATTTTTTTGTGTCGATGTCGCAGCAGCTCTAATTTCCTGTTATCTAGGGGAAAAAACGGTATCGGAAAAATCGGTATCGGCCGATTACACTTACACAAAATGGGTAATCGGAACCAGGCAAGAAAATTGCAATCGGTGCACCCCTACTAATCACATGCGACATCACCATCGCAACACTCAACAACATTATAGCCTTTATAGTGTTAATGTTTTTCTGCTTTGGATTTGCTGGTAACAGAGACTCCAGGCGCTGACTAGTCTATGCAGAAAAAAATGAAATGCAGGGCATAATTAACTTTTTGTGCTCCAATAATGACTTGCTGCTTTTTCACAATGTTGATGACTGCTGAGCTCTAAATCACACAACTAGTGTCTAACTAGCAGATGCATTCATTACCTGTCAACAATATTAACCTTATTTCTCCAGTTTAAATGTAAGACAGACAGTTTTGAAAAACAAACCTAACTTGGTTGAGTAACTCCTCAAAGAGGAAAACCATCTAAATTTTAGTGCAATGCAGTTATAAAAGAGATCTGAATTCATCCCACTAAGCCATGGGGGTCAGGAGTATGGAGTAAAGAAATTAGATAAGCCTAAGCATTAAGCAAAGGTGTGGCAGTCCACAAATGCTTCAGGGGAACAAATTGGGAGTTCACAGCTATGAGATTGAGAGGGCAGACTGACAGGTGTTCTGGACAAAGGGGGAGGAGAAAGAGCAGAGTTTAAATTCAGGCCCACAGGACCAGTGAGGGAGGCTGAGTGGTGCCTGTGTCTGTGAGGGCAGACAAGACAGGCAGATAGAGACCTGATGTGTGTGATTGTCTGAGCGCTTAGAGCTGCCTGGCTGTCAGGGGGCTCTGTGTTGTGTGAAGAGAGCGCCAGGATTGTGAAGGGGGCAAAAGGTTAATTGATTATTGGGTTGTGGAGGCAGTGGATGTGTGGGAATACAAAATCAGAGGAATCAGCCACGCTGCTGCAACTGCAGGAGTGCTATTGTGAGCAGTTGTGTAAAAGAGATATACAAACACAGGGGTGTAAGGTTATATTATTATTGTGTGTAGTAACTGCTCTGGCTGGCCTCAGGTTTCACATAAATGAGACCAGCATATCTTCAGCGGCCCAACTCTCAGTGAAGGAATGCAAGGTGAACCTTAAAGTCGCACCCCCCGCCCTTAAGACTAAAAGACAAATGGCCTGGCCTGGCTCAAGTCCGAATACATCAGAAATGGCTGCAATCATGTTTGCATCAGATGGGGTGTAGGTGTTTGTATCTGACAAACACTGTCTTGCAAAATAGATAAAATAAACTGCTTTTAGGCAAGTAAAAGCTGCTGAATGCAGACTAAGGCAAATCCTACAGGATGTTTATATTTAGGCTATTCACCAACAGGCAGGTAGTTACTTTCTCAGGGACTAACAAACATCACGACAGTAAACAGAATTAAATAACAGCACATGTACAAACACACACACTTCTTATTAACTGTTCACCTCTATTAGATCATTCTTCAAAGATATGTGGATTGTCAAATATTTATTGAGGAGTTAAAATTGCCCAGACCAGGTACAACACTCCAGATCTTTATTCCTCCACATTACAGTTGCTATTATGCATTCAGGCAGGTAGCGTTCTCTCAGCATCCTGCAATTCCAAAGTCATCCATTAGTTTGTCAGATTGTGAAGCATGATTCAGCACTGCATTTCGTTGCCTTGTACTTGTACATGTGTAATGACAATAAAGTTGAATCTAATCTAGAAGGCAAATGTGTTTCCATGGCTTCAGAATACAATTACTGTGTGCTTTATACCACTCCAGACAAAGCATACTACTGCACATAGTATTCTTACAAAACTGATGAACAGTGCTGATGTTGGTTCCAAAGGTAGTGTTTAAGTAAAGACCATTTTTATGTTCTTGTTTCAGATGCTGGTGGTCCAATTTTATGAGACTGAGTGTTGAGTTGTTTTGGATGCAAGATTAACCTTACCATGCAAATTACTTGTTCGACCAGTGTATGAAGTTAAATAGCATCATTACCAATAGGCCAGAGTCCTTCAACGTCCTGGACAATGTTTTTCTTCTTAATGAAAAATATATATTCAGAAGGTTTTGTAGTCCAAATAAGAGTCTTAGATATTAAACACATCATGCAGAACACATTTGAAACATATATACAGCACTGTATAACTTAGACATAGCATATGTAAAGAATCATTAACATTAGAATATACATTAACCATTCCGCTTATTTGCGGTTCAGCAGTCACGGCTTCAGTCTCCCTGTGATATTTTCAAAGAATTTAACTAACCAGCTGAAACCTCCACACGCTGGTGGAAACTGCAGATATCCTCCACTGTTTTTTTGCTTTTGTGACGTCCGGGCCTTGTCCGCAGTGAATTATAGTACATTACATATAGGGGTAATATCACGACAATCACTGTGGGAGACAGGGTTACCTTTACATTTTATTTAAGGGGAATGTACTAAGCTCAAAATGAAATTTTAATTTAAATATTATCGGGGCTTACTGTATATTTTTGTGTGTGTGCGTGTGTTGTGACAGCTTGCTGTGGTGTGGTCTGAGTGGTGGTCTCCTCAGGCCAGAGAAGAAGCTAATGCTCTCACACCACGATGGTGGTTGGGGAGAGTGACTCATGGGGCTCCATTATAGCACTACTCTCTAGCTCCAGTCTAGACCACAGCGGGCCAACAGTCTGCCAGACTCTACCCACTGCTGGCACATAAATGCGAGCATGTGCGCGCATGCACACACACACAGGAGGTGGGAGCAAATGTGTATGTGTATGTTGAGGGAGGATATTGAGCAGCTACAAAAGATCATGTAAGAAATTTCTTTACAGCAGCTGAGCTCTTTATAGCAGTGGTCCCCAAACCCTGTGGGTCATGTGGTAGTGGTCCGCGGGCTGCACAGGAAAAAAAACGTGGATGTTACCCGTGTTATGTTGTCGGCTCGTTGTTATGAAAATACTGTTAATAAAGCTGCGAGTACACACTGGATTTACATTTATTATTATATTTTAAACATATCCCATTATTATATTTTTTAAATATCCCCATTTTTATGCGTATCATTTATTTGTATAAATACGTATACATATACTTATCTGCCACTCCTTAAAGGCCGGGCCGTGAACATAGTTTCTGATATTAAACCGGTCTGTGACGATTGGGGACCACTGCTTTATAGCACAGGGAACCCCATGTGAGATAAACCCTTTAATGTACACACTTTGAATTCTGTGTTGCAGCAAAAGTTCTTCTGGTGTTCACATTAAAGTGTGTCATCACACAGCAGTATTACAATATGCTACAATAGATAAACTAAATTTAGATGAACCTGGCCTTAAGATTAGGAGCATTTTTAATAAACTGTCATTATCACACACTTAAAAATAAATGTGTCAAAAAAGGTTCTTAAGATCAATGCCTAAAAAACTTCTGATATTCCAAATCCATTTTTTGCACATGATGCACATTTTAACATGCATATAATTTTAAGGTTCTATATAAACTAAACATTTTCCTAAGAACTACACATTTAGGGAATGTTAAACTTTATTTGAAGAGTTTGACATAAGGCAACCTAAATGTGCTGAATTTTGTGAAACTATATAGAAGTTCTATTAATAGCCTGGAAAAAAACCCTTAAACATGGCTGAAAACTGCAATTATACAGTGACTGATACAACACTGGAACATGAATAACTCATGGCCTCAGTCATCCCTCTCTCCCCTACCCCTGACACTTTTCCCCCACTGTGGAACAAACCAATGTTTTCATTTTAGTTTCGTTTTCTTTTTCCATCTTTCGAACTGAGGTTAATGTCATTCCCCACACAAAAGGTTAGATCAAGGTGGAAGGATTCTCAAGGATGCAGAATTTCAGATTTCAGTGCAACATACTGGAGGACATTAAGAAAAATCTGAAAGGTTCTAATGACCAAATAAGTATGATGTGACAAATTAAACTAAGAGGTCTGCACCTCCCTCATGATAACATTATAGAGCACAGAAAACCCTTCTTTACGTCAAACCACTACTAATAACACCATCAACCATCCCAATTTAAAGCTGCTCTGTGCTTGGCCCACATTTCTCAGCCAGCAACAACTGCAGTATGATTTATGAAACTAACTTTAATGTGTGCTTCTATTAAAGAGAAAACTGCTTTTCTTGTGGGAAAGTCCCAGTTGTTTCCCCAAGTCCAGGCAATTCTTCGCACTTCCTTTATCAAAGTCACAACCTTTACTTTACAAACTTTCTCTAGGATTGTACATAAGCTAAATAATTTTCTTAAAGGGTCCATATGCTTTGTTTTCCTGTATCCAACTTATGACACTTCTGGGGTTTAATGAAGCAAAACAGTCATAACTATTTTTCACTCTCTCCATCCCTTAGAATTAAACAAGCTGTTTTGTTCCTATGCTTCCAACACGGATACGTGCAAATTACACCTGTTCGGATTGCACTGTGTTGTGCTGAATTAACAAAGCAGTTCAAGCTGAAGCACAAGTTAACATCAACATAGACAGGCAGGCTAAACTAATGTACACTTACTAGGTGAATGTATGTACGTGTATCCATTTTGTGACATCAAAAGTGTCTGTTTTGTAGCAGAATTTCCATACATATACAAATAACTAATTATTTCATCAACTTAATATTCAAAAAGTGAAATTCTGCTTTCCAGGATATGAACCTATTAAAAAAAAGCAGAATAAACTATAATCCTAACCAGTGCAGAGACTGCTTTACATACAGATTGGAGCAGAAAATGATGCATTTAAGGATTGCACAGATTAGGGTATTCAGTGGAAATCAACTCACTGACATCTGTTCAGAACTAATAACCCTTAGATCTACCCATCAATAAAGCTTTACAAGGGAGTTACAAGGAAATAAGCATTTTAGAAGCTCGAAGCGTGGGAGAAGCTATAAGCTTTTCTCTGTGGTAGGTGCAACATAGCTCCAATAAGTCTTCCTACAAAAACAGGGACTTGAACCTATGGTGTTTGGGGGATTGCCTGCTGTCTAGCATATCTTCCCAAAATCCCCTTCAAAGTCCACATCCCACAGACAAAGGCAGAAATGGGTGGATGCACGAACATCACATAGCTCCATCATATTTTGCACAGCTATAGCCACACAGAAGGGTGGAAAATGTGCTTTTTAAAACAGTGCAGAGAAGCTTCAAAGTTTGGCCACACAGGAATATCTCCCAGTAGACAAGAGAGAATGGGCTGGTTTGATCACAGACATGAAGCAATAAGAACTGGGGTGGGCTGTGTGAGTAAGCGAATGAAGCCAGCAATGACTCAGTCTCAAGTGATGTAGACCTATTTCAGTTAAAAGTTTAACTCCATTCCCCATTTATGATTCTACATATACAAGAGCAGTCAAAGTAGTCCACAGACAAAGAATCTTGTAAATAAGATTTACATGCACAATCAGAAAAAAAAGCAACCAGTGTGGTAATCTCAGAATGGAGACAGGAACAGCTCATATAGCATGCTTGTACTAATGCGAATGTTTTTAGTTCCAATTTATGCGCTCTAGGGTAACTGACTAATTAAAGAGCAAAAGGACCAGTTACACTCTGTGGGATATGGTAGTCATAGTCACAACATAAGACGTTTTATTTCAAAGTCTTTTCTCTTTTATCATTTAAAACATCTTACCACTAGGAAGTCCACCACACCCACTTTATACAAGTAGTCGTTCTCAGAACAAGGGGAATAAATATCAACAAGGACCATATTCGTTTGTAGCTGAGCTTGATTGACTTCAGTGAGATGTAACATTGGCATTCGTTTGCTGCTGTTAAACATCAAACGAATGCTATATTAGGATAGGATATTACTAGACTGACCACAGATATAAAATATTACTAGGGATGCACCAAAATGATTTTTTTTTTATTATACCAATATTTTGTAATATTGCCATTACGGCTGGGACTGTGTACTTATAATACATTTTTTTATATATAGCACTTTTATACAGCACTTTGTATTTGAAAAGTGTAATATAAATAAATATTATTATTATTATTATTATTATTATTAAAGATACTTTGAGCATCTTTAAATTACCTCACTAAAGTCAGGCATTGCAATTGCATAAATTAATATTTTTGGTTCAAAGAATAAATCTTGTGCAAAGCAATGAAAATATTCATCATTAAAACAATGCACAATATAACATTTTAAATAAAATAATTTACTTGGCCCCACCCATGAATAGCCTAAAAGCAAATAAGCTGAAGTATTATACGATTAAATATTATTTCTCATAAAACAAGCGAATTCACTTCCCCGAAAGGTCTTCCCTCTTCTGTGATTCATACTCTGCATGGCGATTGGGATGTTTTGATTTTATATGATAAATGAATAGATAGTCGTGGATGCACCCTCTCTAAAAATTTCACCATTGCATGCTTTACAAACAGCTTTTCGTGTGTCTTTCTTACATGTATTGAAATGCGCCCACACGGCAGACATGTTGGCTCTAGTGCAATCTGGCAGGTTGCGGTTGTTGCTTGCGTCATCGTTTCGTTTGCGTTTAAAAAACATTTGGTGGCCGAATAGTCAGTGCTTCTCTAAATATTATTAGACTAGATGATCAGCTGCATCGTACGTCAGCGTCGCTGCCATATTGCAAGAGGCACTGCTGTGGAGCGAAGTAGTGGATAAAAATCTATACACGTTCTGCATGGGGCTGTATGCTCTAAAACAGATCGCAAGTGCTTACATTCCATAGGTAAGTCTGAACAATTGCTTTGAATATATTTGGCCATTTTAAAATCCAGTTTTATGAACCTTAACCTTAGCTACAAAAGGCTAAGCTATCAAAGCTATGCATTCCTGTGTTCAAGTCAGCCTCCAAACAATGCTTTGGCTAAACATAAGCACCATAATACGGGATTTTATTAAACCTTACCAAAGGTTGTCATTCGGCAGATTTCAAAAAAGCTGTCCTGTGACATGTGCCATGCTAGGTTGGTAACACATGCTGAACCGGCATCATATGGTCAAAGCTACCACGCGGTGTCATTAAAACACAGTGGAGGTCCAACGATTCCTTCAGAGGCAACAGTCAAGGCGGTTAAAGTAGCGGAGCATGTTATCAGACAGTCACCATCAGGGCAAGCAGTCATCGCTCAGTTTGTCTAGGCCACAGTTGACAACCATCATTTTATGCTCGTCTTTGGTTGTTTCGTTCTTCCATGAACTAACACACTTCTAAGACTAAACACTCGTACAGAGTGGCAACACGCGTAAAAACTTTTCCAAGGATTTTAGCTCCAGTCCTGTACATATTTAATACCGAGCTACAATAGTGATAACACAGTAACCACATAGTGTGTGTGAGAGACAGGGGAATAAGTGAAATGTTTTCAGAAACATGTGCATCAAATAAAATGTTTGTATTTTTTGTCACAGAGTCTTATTGCTTCATCAGAAAACCACATCTACCTTTATTTATATGGTGCTTTCGCCAATCGCAGTAGGGCCAGATCATGTTGACTGCGAACACAGAATGCAGCATCTGCCCCATCTGTCTATGCATTTGGGAATCAAAGGAGCCAGATATCGGCTGATACGAAACAAATCCAAATTCTGTTCTTTTTTTACAGAAAACAAAAAGTAATGCTTTCAAAAAAATCTCCGGCAATTTTCACACAAATACAAAAATCATAACTGTGATAATAAGGAACAAACATTGCACAGAGAACTTGGTATAGTAAAATGTGGGATTTTAATGTAGCACTTTAACAAACGGCAAGATATGCTTACTTGCCACTTCCCGTGATTACAACTGGCTGTTACTTAGCAGGGTGCTGGACTGCCTACTGTGATATGCCCTCACCAACATGGAGGATTTGCTTTAAATTATCTTAAATCTAAATGTTAAATATGAAAAATATATCACGCACTCTAGATGTGAAACCTCACAGTTAGATAGGGCTTGGTGAGACCTTTCCAATGACCCCTTGTTCGCCATAATAGCCCGGGTTATACCGTTCACCTCAGACAAAAGTAATGGGACACCCGGGCAAGGTGAACGATGTAACGCCGGGGGATATTATGGCAAATGAGGGGTCTTTGGAAAGATCTCATCAAGCCCTATTTAACTGTGAAAGTTCACAGAGATTGATAGTTGCCCCACTTAAAAAGCTGTGAGCACCTTTCATTGGGGTACAAAGAAACTCATATCACATGATGCATCTTCTCACATTATGCACGTCGCAAATCACATTATGCATGCTGTAATCATTTTACGTATTTTCTAAAGGATCGGATTACGTTTTTTATTGCTTCTGGATTTTTGATCCAGTAATTTAATTTAATTCCAGATAATTCCAGTACCCATTGAATTATCTTGTTACGGTCTCTGTGTGCTGTGCCAGGCATTACATAAGAAATTTCCTGAAGATCAACACATTTTTCTCATTCTGATTCAAACTGCACTACCCACTATTTTTGGGGTTAGCAAAAATTTAGGATGTGGTTCGAAATCAATTAGCACTGGTATGGATACTTAAATGCCAGTTTTGCATCTGCCAATTCAAGGAAAGAACTACTTTCTACAACTTTTTTCGATGGGCACTGCAGTGAGCAGTCCCTCCCCGTTACCTGAAGGACGCGGTGTTTACATGATAAGCCCCGTAGCTCCGCTGGGGAACTAGTGTGCCAGCGAAATATTTTAAGGATTAATGACCGAATAGATTGAAAATGAATTTACAGTCTACTGAGTCTAGATATTTAATAACTGCATTGAGAGTTATTGAGAGATATCATAGAGGCATAACATTTACAGAATGTAGCCTCTTCAAAAAAGTTTCTGAGACTTAATTCTGCAATGTGTTTTTGTTTCCCTGTATTATCATGACATTCTAAAAAGGCAACAAGTGCAACAAAATGCAAAGAATGTGCTATAAATGTATGGCATAGTTCTCACATACTTTTCCTACATTTGAGAGTGAAGGACAGGACAAATGTCAGTTGATCCAAGACACCAAGGACAGTGTGACTCTGGTAGTGCAGATATATCCACTTCAAATTCAAAGTTCATTTATTGTTGCACAGAAAAGGTACATTTGCAGATCAGATTTGCATTTACATTATGACATGATGAGGTAGTAACCATCGCAGACTGAGGCCACTTCAATGAATGGCAGAGTTGGCTGCTGCAGGAGGCACACCATCCGCCGTAATTACAGCCATTGAAAAATGTTCCTCTGCATTTGAATGAAAAGGACACCAATAAAGCACTCCTCCTTTAGAATAAGATGCCAGAAGCTCATTTCTGAGCATGTGCATTCTGGAATGACAGAATGAGAAAAACAGTGAGAGGTCCATCATGTTAAAAAGAACAGCCAGAATACACATGTTTAGTGCGACTGAGGGCAATCTGGTCAGGGTGAGTAGGGACCATCAGCCGTGTCATACTTGACATTTTTTAGGCAAATGATAAAGCATATGTTATAACACATATGCAACAACCATCATGAAGGAATTCCAGTAAAGATGTCTAAAGCACTGAGACACTTGCTGATTATACCAGCGAACCGAGAATCATTTTCCCAGATAGGGATTAAGCTTGGTCCAGGAATACACATCATTCTTAAGGGAGACTCCAAAAGAAAATGCAACCCAGGACAAGACTTGATCCCTTTTCAGGAAACCTTTCACTAAGGTTTCCGATCTGACTTACACCACTCAAACTCATCAGACACATCTCTAAAAATCTAGTCACAACACATTTTTTTTGTTTGTGATCCATTTATTTAAGTCATGCACTTCTATTTCAAAATATTTATCTATCACCAGGGCTCCAGACAAAGTAAAATTTTTAGGAGCCAAAATGTGATATAAACAAACAAAAATATTGTCACAGGTGTTAAAAAGAAAAACAACAACAACAACAACAACAAAAAATAAAACACTAGTAAAGTAAAACACTATTTCTCATGTAGTTAAAGCTTATTCTTCCTATTTTTTAGAACGTACTCTGAAATAGGTTGCCAGGCCTGAAACGAAACGTTCAAATGAAACATGTCAACACTGCTCTTGATAGAGACGTGTCAGTGGTGAACAAAGCGGTTCTTTGACTTTATCTTTGTGGATAAAGTCAATCCACAAGCCGGTGTATGCTCCAAACCAGATTCCGAGGGATTACATTTCATAGGTAAGGTTGAACAATTGCTCTGAATATTTGGTCATTTTAAAATCCCATTTTATAAACCTTTTGATCTACCCCTATTGATCTGACCCAAATGGTCAGACTCATTAAAAAGAGCTGAAATTCCCATAAGTAATCACGTGATGTAGTGCAGCGTTTCTCAAACTATGGGCCGCGGACCACTGCCGGTCCGTGAAAGAGTTCCTGCCGGTCCGCGGAGCCTCGCTTCTGCACCAATCAAAATTCAGTCAGATCAGGTCTGACGTCAGCGATG
>JBBPDE010000021.1:6747346-6757459 GCA_037974605.1 Nannopetersius ansorgii | reverse complement strand
GTTACAGGTCTGTGAGAGCCAGAAATCTTGCTTGTTTGTAGGTGACCAAATACTTATTTTCCACCATAATTTGCAAAAAAATTCTTTCAAAATCAGACAATGTGATTTTCTAGTTTGTTTTTTCTCATTTTGTCTCATAGTTGAGGTATACCTATGGTGAAAAATACAGGCCTCTCTCATCTTTTTAAGTGGGAGAACTTGCACAATTGGTGGCTGACTAAATACTTTTTTGCCCCACTCTATTTCGTCATGCAACATGTAATGCATAATAAACCTAATCCAATCTCTGTGTTCAGATTGTATAACCTCAGAAACTGACATGCACAACACAGATCCCTTCTCATCAGATAGAAGTGTACAGCTGTAAGCCAAAAGTTGCACACCCTGGCCAAATGACATCCTTTGTTGTTTTTCGAAGTAAAAAATAAGCACACATCTATCATAACAGGGGCTTCCAGTCTCATTCGCATATGGCTTATATGGCTTATACTGGGTAGGGAATAAACTTATAAATATATGGCATATTTAGTGAATATTCTGATTTGTTAAAAATAGCAAGTAAACAGTAACTGGGCATTTAAAGGCAACATGCAGTTTAACCTGGGGCCCTAAGAGTATTGCCTGAGTATTGCCTGAACAGATCTGTAACCCAATCTGTTACCTCATTTGTCTTCTTATACAAGCTGTCCTCTCTTTTCTCTGTATCCCTCCACATCTGCATATGTGCTGTCCCAATGGTCTGCACAGGGGAGTAAGTTAGTTAAGTTAATTAGGTAATTAGTGTTTCTGTCTAAACACTTACAGTACTTTGTAAGTGCTATAAGGAATTGATACAAAATATCTAAGAAAACTCTCATATGCTCTCAGAATGAAGATAAAAACAATCAATGCTTAATGTGTCCAAGAATTACAATTTAACGAGACATTCACATGAAAAATAAAACATTCAAATCCAGGCTTCAAAAATCTTTATTAATGATCTATCCCTTTTAATGAGTCAGGGGACAAAGTTGATTGACACCTGCAGTACCTAAAACTCTCAAGACTCTATGATGTCAGACAGAAAAGGCATATTTATTAAGGGTTTTTTATCAACCAGAGACTGATCTGAGCTTGAATCCTTTCAGGTCTAAAGCTTACTATACTGTATGTCTTCTTCATTCCCAAATTACTGACTTACAGACTGTGTAACAGTAATAACTTTTGGTATGTTTCCAGATGCTAAATGTCTATTGATATGCCTTAGCTATTATTTGTGTTTCAACCTGTACAGTTGGTTGTATTGTGGTTGTATTGTGTGTGACTGAAGAACACAGAGTGATGTTTATTCTGTATTAAACTTAACGTTTAGGATGACTGTTAGAGACTTTTTCTCTTTTTATTTAAGCCTATAATTATAATGTCATTAGATTTTAGAATGAAAAGAAAAGCATCTAACTGAGTTGAATTATTGCCTGCTTTTGTCACTTCTTATTGTTTTACTTGAATATATGACTGTAGTAGTTTTATCACTACTTCTGTTACCTTAACTGGTGTTTCAATCACAACTGGTAGAGCACCTGAATTAATAAGCATTTCTGATTAAGTATAGATAATTGAATACTGTTCAAAATTCTACTTAAGTGTATAATTTGTGTAACTAATCTGTTACTTTGGGGCTGCGTAGAGAGAGGGGATAGGGCTAAAATTATTTTTATGAAAGCATTTCACCACAGTGGTGCTAGTGTAGTGATGACTGTTTCAACTATGTGTGGAAAGGAATGTTTAATTGTACTGCATTCAAAGCAGTAACAAGTTGCAATATTGCAATAAATGGCTATAAACAGAATTGCATAAATTGGATGGCAAATCATTGATAACTGAAATCAAATATGATCAAACCAGTGGTAAATGATCATTTAATGCACTCATTAAAAAAGTGTTACTTTCACCTCAAAGTCTTAGATGCATTATTTTAAAAATGTAAAATAATTAAACTGCTAAACTGTTAATTTGTTCCACTTTAGAGTGTCCCTTATTACATATGCTGCTTCTCTTGCTCTTGTTCTCAAGACTTCTGAGGGCTGACTTTGCAAATGTGCCTGGACCTTTGACTATGGTGGAAATGCAAGCCATTAGACTTGCCATCACAGAAGAGAGGATCTTTAAGATGTTCCTGGTGCTGTCCACACATGCTCTCTTCATTTACATCAACATAGTGATGCTGCTCAAACTCAGAACCAAACCCATGTTCCATGAGACAGCCCGCTACATCCTCTTTGCACACATGCTTCTGAATGATACAATTCACCTGGTGGTTGGCCTGGTTCTCAGCTTGCTTGGGGCTTTCTACTGGGTGATGGTACGGGCCGCATGTGCCTTCATTGTGCTGATGTCTGCCTCCACCTTTGTCAATGCACCGCTCAACCTGGCAGTCATGTCTCTGGAGAGATATACTGTCATCTTCTTCCCTTTGCAGCACAGTGTGCTGGCCATTGCCGTGCGCACTCGCGTGGCTGTGGTGGTGTGGGCATTAGGCACCTTCAATGTGCTAACTGATGTGTTTGCTCTCTTCCTCGCAGAGCCCTCCTTCTACTTGTCACCTACACTCTGCACCATCGATCAGTGGTCTTCAACGTCCTCCTCTTCGTGACAGTAGCAGCTGTGCTGCTCTACACCAATGTGGCCATCTTGAGGCAGGCACGGGCAGCCTCGACTGACCAGTCTTCAGTGCAGAAAGCCCTGCTGTGTTGCTGCATGCACTGCAGCTGGGCCTATTGCTCATGTCTTTCCTCTATGTGTACCTGGAGTCCCTGCTGGCCAACATGCCTCTGTCCGTCTACACACAGATACGATTCCTCAACTTCATCATGGTCCTGATCCTGCCACGCTGCCTCAGCTCCCTTATCTACGGCCTGAGGGACGAGACCTTCAGACCCCTGTTCAGGCAGTGCTTTCTGTCCTGTAACACTAAAAAGGTTGGGCCTCTATACACTTTCAGAGAATCGCTAATAAAGTGACAATAACGGGGTGTGTGTTGCGTTTGTAAACTTGTATCTTAAAAAATGGGTATTCATGTAGATGCTTTTAATGTGTAAAACCAAACTATAATGTTCAGTTAGATTAAATACAAATAAACATAAACACGTAAATGTTTTGACAGAATCGGATACTCTTACCAAACTATGATATTGTTTTCATTCAGGCTAAGTGTATATTTCAGAACATGGGTTGGTTTTATTTTGCAACAGCCATGTCAAATGTACTCTAATATTTGTTATAAGTTTTTAACCTAATAAAATCAACATTTTGATTGATTTCAACATTTTGAAAAGAAGCCTATAGCTCTGAGGCATCTAGTCTAACAATTGAACAATTTTTTTGTGTTAGCATAAAAAGACAAAGCCCTATACTGGACTCCTGGACTGCCTTTTTTCTGGATTCTGGCCTTGTGGCCTAGAGGTAGGGTCCTGTTATACTAGAAACACTGTGGGATTACATTCACTGACATGATTCTTTTGTTGTTAAATATCCCTAGAATGTCTGCAGTGCTACCCTTGAGTAACGTACTTTCCCCACGCACTACTCCCTGGGCAATGTGTTCCTGGTTCCTGCTGCATTTCTGTGAACAAATTTCACACCGTCCAAACTGTATGCTTTGGTATGTTCACATGTGACAAACGGTTCACTTTAAAACTAAAAAAAATACACAGATAGGGTTTGAAACTCAGATGCTGAAATAGGCTAGGTATGTTGGGGTTGGGCATAGCTAAAACCATGCAGGGCAGTAGTAAGAACACTGCCACTCGAACCCTAGACTAGATCATATTAACATAAAGTCCACCTGAAGAGGTCAGTCTTCAGCCTAATTTGGGTGGGGTTCTTTTGAAGTTAAGAAAAACAGATAACTAGACAGACCAAATAAATAAAACTGTCATCAAACAAAAGCTTTGGATAAAAGCGTTCGCTAAACGCCATGTTTCCCACATGTCATTTGATCCTACAGAGGAGAATTTTAGCTGCTGTATTTAAATGTTGATGCATTTTCATTGTGATAATGCGCTGTGTACCACAGTGGAAAAATTACCACAGATTCAACTGGGCTGGGATCTAGGCACTGCAAAGGCCATATGGTTTTCTTTTCATTTTCATACTTACTATGCCATTCAGTCGCTGTGTATTGGGGAACTGTAAACCTACCTGTAAGAGACCACAACCAGCAAGGATGGGATTTCATATGAAAAAGGTGATAATTAAGAAGAAGTGTAAAATTTGATCCAATCAAGCATTCAGGCCAGTAATGGTCTTCTGGTGTCTAAATCCTACACATGTATGTTCTAATGCAAACGGTACATAGGTCATAATGCCACACTGCAGCACAGCGCAAACCCTATGGGCTTTAATAAGTATCCCACAGGACCAGCTCACTTATCCTGCCATTAAAAATAACATTAAATAATTAAAGCTGTCATCTTGTTTTCATGTCTATTGTTTAATATTTAGAAAAACAGCCTTGTGCACAAAGCTGGGACATGTTGGAGGTTATGGCTGTTGTGGACTTTTATGTTTTTGTTATATGGTGATTTATGTTTTGAAATATTTATTTGGACTGTAAAGAAATTAGTGACATGTCCATGAATATGTTCGTAATCATTAGCACCTCATCCCTAATTAAATGTGGTAATATTAACAGGACACTTGAAATTAATTGGTTTCAAACTAGGACAAATAAACAAACAAAGTCTAATATTTATACACATTAATCAGCAAATAATTCATCCTTTAGCATAAATGTGGCCTGTAGATGTTAAAATATATTTTATGTTACAGTTTTTAAAATATTGTGAAATATTAACTAATAACTTTATTAATATTGTTATGTTACTGTACTGACTGTCACTCTAAAAAGTGAAAAAGAGTGAATGAAAGACTGTGTGAATGAGTGACAAATAACTGAGTGAGCAAATGAATGAACAAGAATGTGAATGAATGAGTGAGTGATTGAACAAATCAGTAAGTAAATGAAAGAGTGAGCAAATGAGTGACAGTGACTGAATGAGAGTGACTGAATGAGTGAGTGAATAAATGAGGGAGAGTGAGTTAGCGAAAGAGAAAACAAAAGAGTGAGTAAGTGAGACAGAATGAGCGAGAGAAGAAAATAGTGAGTGAGAGTGAAAGAGTAAGCGAACAAAAGAGTGAACAAAGGTTAGAGTGAATGAGTGTGTGGATAAATGAGGGAATTGAGTTAGTGAAAGAGTGCGTGTGAACGCAAGAGTGAGTGAGTGAGAGTGAATGAGTGAATAAATGGGGTGGTGGTAGCTCAGTGGGTAGGATACTTGCCTCCAGACCAAGAGGTCATGGGTTTGAATCCTACCTTGAGCACCACAGCTGGGTCCCTGAGCAAGACCCTTAACCCCAAGTTGCTTGGGGAGAGACTGCCCCCTGTAGGTAGGGAATGGAAGTCGCTTTGGATTAAAGCGTCTGATAAATGCCATAAATGCAAATGTAAATGAGTGAACAAATGAGTGAGCATGAGTGGGCTAAAGAGTGAGCAAATGAGTGAGTGAATAAACGACTGAGAGTGACTGAACGAGAGTGACAGAATGAGTGAGTGAATTAATGAGAGTGAGTGAGTTAGCAAAATAGAGAACAAAAGAGTGAACAAAATAGGGAGTGAATGAGTGAGGGAATGCAAGAGTGAGTGAGTAAGACTTAATGAGTGAGTGAACAAATGAGTAATAGTGAGTTAGCGAAAGAGTTAGTGAACAAACGAGTGAGTGAGTGAACAAGAGTGACTGAAAGAGTGAGTGAACAAGAGTGGGTGAGAGTTAGAGAAAAAGTGAATGAACAAATGAGTAAGAGCGAGTGAATGAATACGTGAGTGAGTGAACAAATATGTAAATGAGTTCCAAGGTGGTTTTAAGAGAAACACAAACATTTCCAGCTGCTCTGCTGTGTATATGGGGTGAGCTCTGCACCAGGTGGCACCTCTGAGCTCCGGGGCTGTTGCTCCAGTGTCACAGAGTGAGAGAGCCCTAGCGACGAAAGTGGCGTCGTGTGTAAAAAGTGGGCCGTGCTATCGGACGGGATTATCGGTCCGGTCCTAAATAAATCCTCTGAGATCCAACCGGTTCATGACCAGACTCTGGTATGTTTATATATTCTAATTTTACTTTCTGTGAGTGTTATGAGGACAGAGAAATAACTGTGGTTAGCCAGCTGGTCGAGTGACTGTGCAGTTAGCCTAGCCATCTTGGCGTTCAGACCCTCGAAACCTCAACAGCACACCACCCGGACTGCTGTTCAGTTTATGAAGCAACTACAGTGTTCCAGTTCATTTGGTTCCTAATGTAGTCCTCAACCAGTCGCCTTCACGACTTACCAGCTGGTCTGCACCTCTTCAGCTTTATTCTCGTTTTATTTGAAATTTAAGAAGTCTATCATGTGAAAAAAAGTACACCGTTACATTAATAAGTAAAAGTTTTTATATAGCACTTGTGCTACAGTGATTTATAAGCAACATAAGATAAATAAAACATCAAACGCCACATTTGCTTACGGCTGGTCGAGAGCCAGGGAATAAAATGAGTCATAGAAATTTAAAAAGGTGATTGTATTTCTAAGAAGGATACCTAACATTCTGCAGCTCCACCAATTAATGCAACAAGCCTTATACATTCTACTCAGTGAGGGGTTTTACAAGGCTAACCCTTTCACGCTTAACAGCCGACGGCCTAAGCTATAGTTTAACATGAATTATTAAATTGTTTATGACAGCAAACTTTCTCACCACCACCACTGCAAGCTGAGGAAGTGAACTTCGCTCATCTTTTCACTATAATTCCATCTAAGGACAGATCTGGTCTGTGAACAGAGGTAAACACATTTCAAAGAGGTAAACAAGTTTTTACTTGGATTGTCTGTTATAAGTGACAGATAATAGTTAGCAGTTAAGTCTATTTTATCAGCTTACACTTTTTAAACCCAGTTCAAACCTCTTGGCAAAATATGTAGGCGTAATTTGCACAACACTATACACAAGACATAAGATAGCGAAACGGTCTTAAAATCCTCTCAGTTTTACTTGTGATATTTAGCCCTTACAAGTGGCATGAAGCTTTAGGCCACAGCAAGAGCACAACGACGGGTCAAACTTCAATTTATAATTCGATTTTGTCAGATTTATTTCGTGTAGTGAGTTTGAACTTGTTTATTTTCTTTTCTCTGGTGCTCTTCAAAATAGGAGTCCTACAGAGTGACTATATTTTTAGTAAGTAAGATGATTTAGATTAATAAATGTTTTTGTATTCTACATAGGTCTAACTTGTTATAAAATACAGAGTAGGTTTATTAACATGTTTATTATTCTGAGGTGATAAACAAGTGATCTATAATAAATATAATATAATATTGATAGTTATGAGATGTGCGTTTGTGTTTGCTTTCAGTTTCTATTTCATTCATTGAGTTTTATGAGTGTAATGATATAGTAAAATAAAATAAGCAGTACATGAACATTCTAACGTGTGTAATAAATACACATTGCATAATATGTTACATCCACTTAGATTTTTTTTCTAAATAACTTATGCACATTTCATACCTCCATATCGTGCATCATTTTCACATCATTTTAAAGGATGGCTTCTTCTGGTTAAAGAGATATGTGTATAATGTATTTGCTATGCATCATATTAACGGAATAAGGCGTTTTGTCAGTGCACATCAGATTCCCCAAAGGAAGGAAAGGGTTAAGCCCGTTTTGGACATGCTTATATATGTAACACTGTGCACTTCCTGTGAGGCCACCAAAGACTCAACCCAAAGCCACTGTAGTTTTTCTAAGGGTTCTTCCACCTTCTACATCAGTCATCAGAAGCAGGTATTTCTAGTCTGAATGGAGGGTCCCTTTAATCAACTAGGAGTTTTCAAATTGCAACTGATTTCCACAAATGTAACCTTTGTGAATCTTGTTGCAGAATATGTTGATTCTGATTATTGGTCTCATTCAAATGAAATGCATGCTCATCTTATTCTGATTGCTTTAAAAATATAAATGCTGATAATGCGCCTCATTCTTGTAACAAATGCATATTAATATCTGTCTGATTACCATTTTACTACACATTTAACCCCCTTGTCATTTGTTGATTAGATTAGGGGTCACCTGCCTTATCCAATGATGGGTCTTGAAGCTACAGGTTTAGATTATCATTAAGCAGGAGCATTCCTCTGTCCACTTGTCCACTTGATCTTGGTCTTCAAGCGATTGATTAGTCATTTGCATCTTCCTGCTCGGATGGAATACACTTGCAACTACACTGCACTGCAGCTACACTGGCTCTTTGTGAATAAGATTGGGACATGCTGGTACTGGAGCATTAAAATGACAGAGATCTTCACAACTGTCCTCAGATATCAAAGTAATTTTGCAGTCTTCATTTTGTAGAGAACAGCACATCTTATGGCAGAGTTGCACATAATCGGACAGATCATCGGAGCCAGTGGTTTCCCAGAAAGCAGTCTGTTCTGCAAGTGGGGCGTTCACACAGGTGCCTTACCTTTTCTTTGAGTAGTTTGTCCTTGTCACTTTGAATTGCAAAACTGTTATTTATGCAGTTTTTGAATGTGTTTCAGACTAATTTTTCCTTGTTACTCTTTCATTGATATCAGGAGGAGCATGGAGGCTCCTCTCTGGACTGAAAGAAGGACAGACACAAGTGGACATGCCTCAGATAGGAGACATGGCATACTGGAGTCATCCCATAGACTTACATTACACAACTAAGGGCCTTCAAGGTAAGATCTAGTGTCCTGATGTTTTGGAATGTTATGATAAATCAAAAGCAAGCAATACAGTAATTGTACTGGATTTATTTTTTAGGTTGGCCAAAGCTTCATCTACAGGTCTGGCACCAGGACTCTTTTGGCCGCTGTCAGTTGTATGGTTATGGTTACTGTCATATACCCTCCAGCCCTGGACCACACCGCTTGCAGTGTGCAACTTGGAGGCCACTGGGAACCTGGCAAGAACAACTTGCTCAGATTTTTGTTGGCGGAGGCCCTCAGCTTCGTTCTCCTGACCTCATTTACAGCGGAGCAGACAGATACAGACTTCACACTGTTGCCATGGGCACTGTAGAGCTAGAGCTCTGCATCATTCTGCGGCATTTTGACAGATACGGCGTGGAGAGCTGAGAGTGTGACATTTCCAAAAAAAAAAAAATAGAACAATGTAGAAATAGACAGAGACAGTGACATTTGTTAGGAATTTGATGTGGATTGAATTGTAATGTAGTACATTTGTAATAAGTAATGCAGTGATTGATCCAAATTTTTTTTTTATCCAAGTGTGATTGATAATGCTCACTTCAGGGGTTTGATTTGTTTTTTCTATGGCCTATTTTATATCTGATTTTTTTTATTGCATTTACACAAGTTTTACTAGAACTGATAAATGAGAATACAAAAAACTCCAGAGGTTTTACTAGAAAATGTTAAGTGTTATTGTGACTAATTATATGCACTATGTTTAATTAAATATAACGTGTTCCACTTTTACTTTGCACATGTACACTGCACTATGTTCTGATGAGGATAATAGAAAAGTCACCCTTTTGATCTGTTGCAGATGTTGTGTGTGCTCATTTCCTGCGTGGAAAATGTCTCAGTGTTTAAGCAGGGCAAAAGAAAGCTGAAAAACAGTTGTGGTTAACTAAGTTGTCCTGCAAGGAACATTATGCTCTCACAAATCATTCTCCTCTTCTGTAAGCAGTGACAAGTGAGAGTGTAAAAAATAAACAATGTCTGATTGGTATTAAGCAGTGTGACATGCAAAGCAAAAGAAGCAGAGTGTTTGATACGCTTGGCCTTCTTAAATTAATCTACATGAGAAAGTTTCACAGCTTTTTCTGCATCAACTTTACCACCTTTTTACACTGACTTGCATTTGGTCCATCCAGGCAGTAGAAATCACTCTGTCTGAGAAGCAAAGTATGATTTTAGATGGTTTACGCTAGCACACTAGTGTATTGTTATCCTGTCCTGTTTATGTCTAAGTTCCTCTTCGTTTTTGAACCAGTGGCTGATAAGAAAAAAAATAAGGAAGGGGGGGGGGGGGGGGGGGGGGGGGGG
>JBBPDE010000021.1:6647765-6660374 GCA_037974605.1 Nannopetersius ansorgii | reverse complement strand
AAAAAAAGAACTGGAATTCACCTGCCTGCTGTCTGCTTCTTCTCACCGGTCGTCACAATATAATTTTCATACATCTAGCCTTCATCTGTCTGTATTGCTATTCTATTCAGTATATTTTTCGGCCAGTATTGCCTCTGTCACATTTTACTGCTCATTAAGATGAAAAGTGATGAGGGCTCTCTTTGTATAACACAGTGAAGCACAGTGATCTGTGCTGCTCTCACAGTCTGACTCGTTTAACATGGGCCTCATTTAAATGCATTTGATTGCTTCACATTTGATTTTTATAGGCAGTGTGTGAAATGATGTATTCACAATTTGTTTTTCTCATAATCTCTATTGAATGAATTTAGAAGATCTTTAAATTGGGGCATTACAGAGTAAGGGTTTATTGAGTATAGTTTGATGATACAGTAAGAAATATCAGAGAGGCTGTTTCTTTGAACAATTTTGCACAGTGTTTTAAAAAAATAATTAAATATTGTGCAGCCTTGTTCTTTGGTGGAATCATGCAAACTAGAATCAGTGCAAGCGTAAGACCTTATATTTATATTTATTAAGACTTTGTATTTTATATTGGTCTTGTCTCCAAGTCTGGCTATGCAGTTGTCACATTTCCTTCAGAAATCAATTTTTCTGATTCTGATTCCAGTTTTAAAGTTAAATAATTTCTGGCAATAACAGGTGAGGGTGATGGTAAGGTAAGGGGAAATATGATATTATGACAACAGTGAGGAAGAGGTATGCATGTGCAAGAAAGATTCTAAAAGCATATTATTTTGGGAATGTGTACACGTCCGGTACGTAGGCTAGCTCTTCATACTTGATTGCTACCTAATGAACCTCTGTGGGAAACAAGCGGAGGTTAACAAAACCGAACAGTCTCTCACTGATGGTAGCAGGCACTAGCAAATGTGCTGGTGCAACACATTTTATTATTAACAGGAAAACGTATAGCATGTTCTAGCTTACAGTGACATATGGCAAGAGTATCTAGTCCTTGAAAGGAACTACTGGTGCCACAGAGACTCACAGGATCATATGAAAATCTTCTGTATTTTGTGTTAAAACATTGAATCGGACCATTAATTTGATCGTGTATGCCTTAACTGACTGGTAGAAAAATGTTGGCTATGTGGTCATTGTGAGAGGTCAAGCCTTTTAACGTTTGTTTGGTCTCACTGTGTCTAGCTCAGGGTTACGCATGGTCAAAAACTACAGACATCACATTAAACCCACAGATTCCCTCACAATGTGAAGCTTAAAGCAGTTGACTTGAGGAGGGGCTTTAAAGCTACATCATCTCTTACATAAAGCATCCAGCTGCATTTCCCCTGCAGTTGTCAACTCTTCATCCTGGAATTCACTCAAATATGGATACCAAATTTCATCATCCAGCTGCCAGTTAATAAGATACTGTATGCAGGTTTTATGTTATTGTCTTATGAGCCTTTTTGTGGAATCTGAATGAATGCTTTCTAATTGCTCTTTCTTACTGTATACAGTGTTAGGTGCTGCAGTCTTTAATCTTTAGACAGTATATGACTGAAAGCATCTCTCTTTAAAGGCAGTTCTACCACCCAAATAGTGAATTTACATTCAAGACAGGGCCTGTGTCTACAAAACCCCTTAAACTGTAGGAATTATGATTCTTTTTCCTCTGTAGGAATTATATATCTAGTAACTAACTGTCATGAATAATTCAGTAACTGCTATGAAACTTACGTTGGTAATCCACATTTTTTCTCTTTACTACAGAGATACAGTGAGTCAAGTCTATTGTTTAAACAGTTGACATTGTTTTCTGTGGTTTGATTTTTCTGTGAAGGAAAGGTGAAACATGATTGTAATATTATTATTAGGTTATACTTATTGAGTGATTGCTATTAGTGCTAGCTGATCATAATTATTGTAAGGTAGTGGGGTAATATGACAAAAATAATATCATGAAACATGGTATAAGAAATGCTAGTAAAATAATGAATGCAAATGATTTTTCATGCACTTCTGCACTAAATCCAATTAACCCTTTGGGCAGTGCAGACACAAATACAGTATATTCCCAAAAGTATTTGTTCACCTGCCTTTACACATATATGAGGTTAAGTGACATCCTATTCCTAATCCATAGGGTTTGATATGACGTTGGCCCACCCTCTGCAGCCATAATAACTCTTCTGGCAAGATATCCACAAGGTTTAGGAATATGTTTTGACCATTCTTCCAGAAGCATATTTGTGAGGTTAGATACTGACTCGCAGTCTCCGCTCTAATTCATCCCAAAGGTGTTCTATCGGGTTGAGGTCAAGCCAGTCAAGTTCTTTCACACCAAACTCATCCAACTCTGTCTTTACAGACCTTGCCTTGTGCTCTGGTGCACAGTCTCGATGCAACAGGAAGGGGCCGTCCACAAACTGTTTCCACAAAGTTGGGAGACTAAAATAGTCCAAAATCTCTTGGTCTGCTGAAGCATTCAGAGTTCCTTTCACTGGAACTAAGGGGCCAAGCCCGGCTCCTGAAAAACAACCAACACCACCCCATCCACCAAACTTCACACTTGGCATAATACAGTCAGACAAGTACTGTTCTCCTGGCAACTGCCAAACCCAGATCTGTCCATCAGATTGCCAGATGGGGAAGCGTGATTCATCACTCCAGAGAACACGCCTCCACTGCTCTAGAGTCCAGAGGCGGTGTGATTTACACCCACTGCATCCTTTTTGCATTGCACTTAGTGATGTATGGTGTGCATGCAGCTGCTTGGCCTTGGAAACCCATTCCATGAAGCTCTTTACATTGTTCTTGAGCTAATCTGAAGGCCACATGAAGTTTGGAGGTCTGTAGCGATTGACTCTGCAGAAAGTCAGCGACCTCTGCACACTATGTGCCTCAGCACCCACTGACCACGCTCCGTCAGTGTACATGGCACCACTTTGTGTTGTTCCCAATCACTTCCACTTTGTTATAATACCACTGACAGTTGACAATGGAATATTTATTTGCAAGCAAATTTACCGACTGGATGCACAGGTGGCATTCTATCACGGTACAACCCTGGAATTCACTGAGCTCCTGAGAGCAACCCATTTTTTCACAAATGTTTGTAGAAGCTGCCTGCATGCCTAGGGGGTTGAAGTTATACACCTGTGGCTCTGGACGGTCCCTAAGGAGTACGATATTATGATACAACTATTACATCCTGCACTTCCTGCCATGAAACATACTTTCCAGTTGAACAAACAAGAAATGTCCATCTTTTGTTAAACAATTGTTTAAATATTGTCACGGCTGCAGGGGTTAACCCGCTGCCGTGATTTACCCCAAGGAACAAGGCAAGGCAGGCAGGCATCCATGACTGTGCTCTCTTTATTTACAAACATACATGAAGAAAGGAAAGCTGGCTCGATGGCCGATACATGGAACAAAGAGATGTAAATGAGGCGATGGACCGATAACCACGACCCACAAGAACGGAACTTAAATACATGAACAGACACGGACAGAAACCAAGCACAAAACATAATCACTTAAACCTAAAACAGGACAGCTGAGAACGTGAGACAGAATACAAACCATACATGAATGTCAAAATAAAAGTCCCAACACTAAATCAAAACAGTCACCCCTATTGGCCACTGGCCGAGCCGTGACAGTACCCCCCGCCCCAAAGCCGCAACACCGGGGCAGAATGGCCCCAAAACAGGAAAAACAAAAAAACAAGAGGGAGGGAGAGCGGGGGTTCGGCGACGGCAAGGACAGCGTCCCCGCTCACCCCTCACGTCGTTCCCCCACAGTCCTGGGCCGGGCTGGCCCGACGCGGGTGAGAACCCCTGGACGCCGGCCTGGTCCATTGGTCCGGGTCCCTCACTGAGGAACCGTGTCCATAGCGGCCTTACCACCACCAGGGAGGCCTTCGGCTGGCAAGGTGTTCTTAGTCCCACAGTTTGGGCTTTGTGTCCCCAGCTCTCCTGAGCACCCTGCCGCGAGCCTCCCCACAGGCTCTCCGCTGCAGACCGGTCCAAGACCCTCACCACGGACCTCATCTTGACTCTCCTCGAGCCCTGCTCCGCAGTCCGGCCTGAGACCCTCTCTGTGGGCCTCGTCCTGGCTCTCCTGTGGGTTCATAGCCCCTTGTGCCTCTTGGGTTAGGATCAGTGCCTTTTTGGTTTGGATCGGTCTATCTGTCATGGGTGCGGGGGTGAACCCGCTGCCGTGATTTACCCCAGTGATCACACCACGGCAGGCAGGCATCCATGATAGTAGTTTCTTTATTATAACAAAACAGAACACAAACCTGGCTCGATGGCCAATACATGAAAACAGTGATGTGACTATAAACGAGGCGATGGACCTATAACCACGACCCACATGAACAGAACTTAAATACATGAATAGACATGGACAGAAACCAATCACAAAACATAATCACTTAAACTAAACACAGGAAAGCTGAGAATGTGAGACAGAACACAAACCATACATGAATGTCAAAATAAAAGTCCCAACACTAAATCAAAATCTGTGGCCCCTACTGGCCACTGGCCGAGCCGTGACAAATATCATGTAAAGCAAATATAATACACCTCATAATTTTGAAGCTTAAATCCAGAGTTGCAAATAATCATGTACACAGCATTACCGATATTGATAGATGTAATGAAGTTTGAGCTTAATTGAGTTACGGTTGATGTCAAGTGTAGTACACAGTGAAACAATGTTCCTCCAGAACCACGGTGCAACTCACAAACATAACAGAAAACCACAGGTAGAGACAGGACAACAGAGAGTTCAAGAAAAACACAAGAACAACAAAACATTTTTAGTGCAGTGGACAATAGCTACCACACTAATCTGAATGAGTACTGATACTGTGTTACAGTATACAGAGTTACATGGGCAAAATGCAAAGCAAGAATAAATGTAATGAATATAATTGTGCTGCAGATCATGCCTAAATGTTTGTTGTAGTGCATCACTACCTGCACCATGTGTAATTCAATTACTATGGTTACTGCAAGCTAAGAAAACAAGAGCAGTTATGTTAGCAAGAACAAGCATGTCTCATCTAATCGTATTTTAGAAGCAGACCTATCTACCCTGACTAGTACTGAATGCAGACTGCTGGAAGCCAGAGCAGGAATTTTGTGTGCCTAAAACATTTAGTTCAAATGTGCACCAGATCTAGGAGGTGGGCATATCCCTACATGTCCTACATGTAATTCCAATACACTTCACACAGAATCACAGATAGGCTGAGTAAGTTTGCAGTGAAGCTACTTGTAAACTCCATCATAGCCAATTCATATTTTTCTTATGATCTTTTGCTGATGCTGCTCTTGGGAGCACAGAAATTACAAATAACCAGCTTGTAGTCGTTTTGAACATGTAAAACTGGTATGTGGAATATTAAACCTTATTTCATTGTAGTTTGATTATAGATTAGAAATCGAACTGTCTCTGATTTTCAGCAACAAATTGTGCTGAAAAATGACTAGAACCATGAAATAGTCTCTACACCACAATGACTACAGCAATTGGCTGCCACTTAACATTAGAAATCTCACTGAAGTATGTCTAATCCACCCATCACCCATTTTTCCTGCTTTAATTGATGTAAAGTACCATCATTATTAATCCTTGGACACAAAAGGCCATTCAGTCACCGTGCTGCCACAGTCAGACAGGATGGGTTAGGGTTAGGGTTAGGGTTAGATTATTAGGGTTTAGGGTTACATTATTTGTACATAGGTTACATTCATTTGGCTATGGTGTCCAGCCTTTAAACTTAAAGAGAATGTATGAACAGAGCTGTCCCCACAGGCTGCCGGTCTTCAGTGCCATGTGATAATAATAGGGGGTGTGGAACAGCTGCTGTCAGAGGCCTACATGCCATAGCCATGCAGGAATTACGACACATAGCACACTTTCAATTATATGGGCTGTAGGCAGAGCGCCAGGCCGTGCAGATATGGGTGCTTTCCAATTACATGGCACGCTCAGCTATGGTGTGAATGGAGCGAGCACACAGGAGCCAACAGTATAGCCACAATTGAAAACACACACACTTGCTTACACGCAAACCAGCACACAAGGGGGGTGTGACTGACTCATATAACCTGCTTTTTCTGGATGTGTCCAATAAGAAGAATATATACCCTATCTGTCCCTTTTGCCCTCTCTCTCTGCCTCCCTCTCTCTCTGACTCTCTCTGTTTATCTCCCTGTTGCGCACTCTGTTTTACACACTTCCTACATGTCACTCTCTCCCTCTTGTTTTCTGTCTCTCTCTCTCCCTCTCTCCCTCTCTTTCTTGTCACCCTTTATTGGTTTCTGTGGCTTTCTCTTCTAATGTTCATGCAATGTAGAGCACAACCAGCATTTCAATATAAAATATAATCAGTATTAAAAAAAATAAAAAATGTTCATGTCTGATCTTCTGGGATGAATTGAACAGAAATCATCAGTGTTATTGTGTGATAGCTTTTGCCTAATTATTGTAAGTGGCTGCAGTGGATGCACCCCATTACTTTTCATAAGGGGTCAAATGATACTGATTCTTTCGGGAAATTTTGGAATTTTAAAAATATGATTTTTCCCATGGCACCTCCAATTACTGGCAGTTTAGCTGAACATGCACGGCATGGCCAGGTGAATATGTCGTCTGCTCTATTTTGGCTGGCTCTCCCCTTTGCCCGCAGGTAATATCTGTCAGTCAAAGTCTACTTAATGCACATTTGTGTTTGGCCATTTGACCTGTAGGTTGCTTTCTCCTGACAGCTTGCTGTATGACTCACTATCATCTTTCTGTGAGAAATGACCCCACTGTGTTAAACAGGCAGTGAAAGGGAGGAGGGCACAAGCAGTCATGTTTCTGTGTAATGTAACCAGACCATCAACATAAGTGATGTCTCTTACATCAAAGTGAAAATAGCTCTACTGTAAATAGGCCTACCCGGTGGCTGTTTTTTTTAGCACATAAATAAATTAAGGACGAGCCAGCAGGTCCAGACATCAGTTCTTCAAAGCCTCCACATTAGTCTCATAGAATTATAGTAGGTGTCCCAGGTTCTACTCAGTTTAACAATGTCACCGTACATTATACCAGACATAATCAGATTTTGGGGAAAACATGAGCAGTTAACATCAAACAATATGTTATTAAATTATATTAATCTTATAATTGAAATTATAACATGAATATAATTTAAAAATGTTATAATTGAAATTATTTTATTTAAGCAAACTGTGCACTAACCACAGTTGTTAATATGCTCAACACAATGTGAATACAGGGTATTTTTTAATGGATGCAGAGAGAAGCAGGGACTCGCAGGCTTTAACCTGAATGTTAGTGGCTGGCACTGCTATTTTCCTTTTTCTACTGACTTCAGGATTCCTTTGAGACATGAAAGCAGCAAAATCATGCCTATGGAAAAAATACTTACACAACATTTTTCATCTGCTCTTGCTGAGTACTAGGGAATGGTTCTTAAATGAAAAACAATTTTGTTTTCTTCAACTACTTCAGTTCCCAGATCAACAGTAGTGGTAGCTTGCTCAATATTATAAACCCTTAAGTTTGTACAGAAGAACTAATTTGCCACTGCTCTGAAAAAAAATAATCCTTCATACAGGTGAAGGGGTATATTTTTTTAAGGCACTGGTTGATTTGACTGGTTGGTTGATTTGAGGGTGTATTTGTGTTTGTGTTCAGTGGTGCCAGACAATTACAGGTACAAAACAGCTTCTGCTGGGGGGAAATATATATTATGTTTCCATGGAGATGTGGTCATTTATTCAACTCTGGAAAGGAAGCAGCTTGTTAATAGGATGACAAAGTCATATGTGTAAGCCTTTGTGCCTTGGGTGATGACACAGGTTATTTATGTACAAATGTCCATTTGTCATATATCTAGTTCAATATAAAACAAACATCTGCCTGTTTTGGGTATAAAAAATTGTAATGAACTTAAATAGTCTTTTTCTCTCTTGCACTGTGCCATTTTGTAATAATGGAAACCTTGAGCCCTAAGACTGATGGAGATGTGGTGTGCAAATTTGTCCTCATCCTCATCCCAGACTAGCTGTATTCTCTCCAGACTGCACATAATGGAAGTTTATTTTTAGACCTACTTGTTCAGTTTAGACGGAGAAAAGGCCATTTGGTATGGTTTTGTTAAATCAGGTTTTTATCATTACGTACAGACATGGCTGCTGTGCTCTAGGCTGTGTTGAGGAAAGGGGGGTGCGTTAACATGACAGTGCTCCAGCAAAGGCTGTCTTGTACTTACACTCCTTGCCCTCCGTAAAACCCTAGTGCTAAGGGGTGTATTGTTGGAACAGGCCAGCAGTACTGAGAGATAAATTCCGGGCTCAAGCGGTGTCGATAACGCTCGTTACAGTCCATAATGAGGTCACAGGTGCACTGTCTGGCCCTGATAGAGATTTATAGAGGCTCTGACACACTGGAGCTCTCTGTGTCCACAACTACCACACACAGTCCTACTGAGCGCAACGCTTCTTGCTCATCACACTTTTACTTGGAGAAACTGTGTTAATTTCTTCTCTGCAAGATGCTGTAGGCAAGCCAGCAAGAAATCGCATGTTCATGCCTTTGGCAATATTCACAATACAGTATGTTCAACCTATACATGAAGTTCTTACAGAATTGCATAACCAAGAGCTCATTTAGTTTTTTCACTGCATTCTCAGCTGTGGCTATGTGCTGTCCTCTGAAGGTGCCATTCTTCTCTGATCTTGGACTGAGCTTTACCTGGTTCAGGAGGGCTGAGCTAGAGCTAGTTGCTGCTATGTTCAGCAAAGATGCACATAAACTATGACACAGAAATGAGTGTTAATCCAGAGAACAGGGAACAAAAACCCCTTTGAGAGTCTTAATAATATCTCAGTGTGACAGGCAGCCTAATGTTTCCTGAAAGAAAGACTCCATTTGTTTGGTAGCCCCTAGAGACAGCAAGCTTTGTTCCACACATATGAAGTGTCAGCTTCATTCTTCATTTGGTGCAAAAGCAATCAATTCTGAAGAGCCATACCGTATGGCATTCTTGTGAACAGAGTACTGCAGTACCACTAGTCAGGGATTTCTTAGTTAACTGATTTTTTGTTTTTTTAAAACCAAAGCATAATGTGATTCAGTGTTAATAATAACACACTTATAGCACACTGAAGAAAGCAGAGAAATGTGCAGATTCAATCTATATCACATTTGTGTTTAAACAAAATAGAGATGTTTGTCATTTATGATTAAGTTATTACTTATTTTGTCATTGAAACAAAAGAAAAAAAACATCTTAAACACAGACTCTGGGCTTTTGATACAGAATGTAACTGTAAATGATTGAGACTCATGAAATTAAACACGATTACATAATTATATTTAAGCAGCATCGCAAAGCTGCATAGCATAAGGGTTAAGTAAGGTTTATGGGGAATCTGCCTTAAACAAATTGAAACAGGAGCAAGATGAGATAGCGCGTTTTGTAAATGTTGCATTTTAAGAAGGAAGAGCTGTGAGCTTGTCTTTAGAGATGATCAGCAGTGTACACTGCTGAGAGCTTTCTTCCTCATACATATCAGCAGCAGGAAACACACCCAATTATTCAGCCACGGGCCAAACCTGCTACTGTGTGCTGAAATCAATCAGAACAAAAGCACATACCCAGCAATGCCTGCATATAAGCAATTATTTACATACTGGTGCACACATATGAAGGAACAAGACAAGATCCAGAGGGGATAGATTCTGTTTGAAGATCTGCAGGGAAGGCCATGAACAATGAAATGAATGTATTCTCACATCTGTTTTGAATGTGTTGTGTTTATTAAGTCATTGGAGTGGCCTAATTTGATATTTTTCTTTTAACTTACACTCAGGTTGCTTAGCCCTGGGAGTTGCTGTTTGAGAATCTGTCAATTCAATGTTTTTGGTTTGTTATTGACCCAGAAAATACATCTGTTATTTTCTTGTGGAGATGCTAATGTGGTGGATTATAACTGGTAGCTTATAGTGATTATTGCCCTCACCGTCTTCAAGAGTCCAATAAATATTTTACTCTGTATGCCAGGGCTCCGTCCCCCTTGATCACCCCCTGGAGGGAGGGCTCCATTTCCCCCTGGTCCAATGCCCCGTTACGACTGGCCTAAGACGTGAAAAATGAAACACAGGATGCACTTGCGTATGTGAGTGTAGTTGTAATTCAAAAGCAATGGGATACACCTGTCGGATCATTTTAAAGGGACTGAAAGATTTCGGAGACAACTTACATGACGGCATGTTTCAATCATCCACCACTGGTACGTTAGATGTCTCTCCATCCCAGGGGCAGAAAGGGAGCGGGAGCCCAAGCACACACTCAAAGGGCATTAGACCAGTAGCAGAGTGACTTAATGTTCTGGGTGTACTTCGCCAAGCAAAGGTACTCTGCCCAACTGTGTTGTTCCCGGAGCAACCGACTTAATTCCTGCACTGACCCCAGTCGCAAGATAGGCCATAGGGCAAGAATCCAGCTTGAAAGAGTACCTTTGCTACTTCAAGAGCTGTGGGAAGAGAACCAAGCGTCAGGAATTCCCCCCCCCCCCCTTCAGGAATCGTTCTATGACCACCAACACTACTGTATACCCTTTCGACAGCGGGAGGTGCGTCACAAAGTCCACCACTATATGCGACCACGACGTCTGCGTTATCGGTAAGGCATTAATTTCCTGGTAGGCAGAAGACGTGTTGTTTTAGAAATGGCACATATAGAGCAAGATTTAACTCCTTTCTCTACATCTGTCTATACAGAGGGGCACCAGTATTTACGATTTATTACCTCGATAGTTCTGATAGTTCCAGGATGTCCTGCCGCGGGTGTGTTATGAGCCGATTCAATTAGTTTAGCCCTTACGGATTCTGGAACATATTTCTTGCCCCTAGTACATGCAAGAGGACCAAAAGGTCTTGTTGGGTTGGGAAGTTTTAGAACAGGAGTGGAAGTAAAGGCCTCCTTTAGTCGCACGAACGCAGTTCTAGCAGCCAGTGTCACCTTTAGGTTTTCACTCAAATAAGTCATGCTGCCACAGTGCTAAAATTCTTTATGAATTGTCTATAAAAATAGTAGCTTCTATTGGTTCAGGCCAGTATCACTTTCCCCTTACCGTCATCCATTGACACCCCCCGGGACCTATCTGATAGCCGAGAAATGAGATTTTATGAACATGAAACATTAATTTCTCTGCCTTCATGTACAACTTGTGCACGAGCAGGCAATGGAGGACTGAATGGCATGCTCCTCCATGTTTTTGGAGAATATCAGTATATCGTCTAGGTAGACGATCACAAATTGATCTAACATGTCTCTCAGCACGTCATTCATGAATGCCTGGAAGCAAGAGGGGGCATTTGCCAGGCCATAAGGAACTGCCAAATAATGATAGTGACCAGATGTCATCCTAAATGCAGTATAATACTCATCAGCTGCCCCAATGCGCATGAGGTTGTACGCGCTCTGCAGGTCAAGCTTCGAATACATGCTCGCCCCACTGAGATGCTCAATAGCTGGGGGGATGAGGGGGGGAGGGGTGAATATGTGATCGTTATGGCGTTCAGCCCTCTATAATCTTTGCGGGGGGAGACCCCCATCCTTCTTCTCAATAAAGAAGAAGCTTGCAGACACGAGAGACCAGGATCAGCAGATGTACCCTTGCTGGAGCGCCTCTATGATGTACTCTTCCATAGCCCTCGTCTCCTTTTCAGATAGGGGGTACATTCTAGAATGAGACAGCTCTTTCCCCAGCAAGAGGTCTATTGTGTCGTCCCAGGGACAATGCAGAGGGAGGGGTGCAGCCCTCGTGGTACTAAAAACATCAGCTAGATTCAGATACTGCGGAGGTATGTGAACTGCCTTTTTGGCAAGCTGGCTATCTATGGAGATGGACCCCAAATACAGGTTATCACAATGGTTCGAGCACTTGGGGCCCCACGGCTTCACCTTAGCTGTCTCCAAATGGTTTTAATGGTTTAGTTTGCCAACCCACAGCTTTGCCTGCTATTAGATGTCCATCAAGAGTGCGCACAGGAACAGGGGTAGGCAGTTTCTCCACCGGGAGTCCAAATGAAACCACTGTTGCTCTGGACACAAAGTCACTAACCGACACAGACTCTATAAGAGCAGAAACAAGACAAGAACGATTATCCACTGATAACACTTCAAGTTTACACAGGTTATTGTTTGTTGTCGCTGAGATTGTCAGTCATGCGGACTTGACCATCGGTCGAAGGAGGGGGCAGGACACCACCAAGTGTCCTTTCCCTCCACAATAGAGACACAGCCCTTCCTGTTGCTGTCTCCTCTTTACCTGTAAAGACAGCTGATGCCCCAGTTCCATTAGCTCTGGTGCACTGGCATCTCGACTGGGCATAGCTCCTGTTGGAAACTGGGCTTACTGTTTTCACCTCTCTCATACTGGTCCATGAAGTCATGCTTCTCCAGCGTTGGTCCAGCCAAATGCTTACGTGGATGAATTGATCCAGACTTCTTCTTCTTCTTCTTCTTCTTCTTCTTCTTCTTCTTCTTCTTCTTCTTCTTATTATTATTATTATTATTATTAT
>JBBPDE010000021.1:6593635-6606781 GCA_037974605.1 Nannopetersius ansorgii | reverse complement strand
TCTCTCTCTCTCTCTCTCTCTCTCTCTCTCTCTCTCTCTCTCTCTCTCTCTTTCTCTCTCTCTCTCTCTGTCTCTGTATCTCTCTCTCTTTCTCTCTCTCTCTCTCTCTGTCTCTGTATCTCTCTCTCTTTCTCTCTCTCTCTGTCTCTGTATCGCTCTCTCTCTCTCTCTCTTCCTCTCTTTTACTCTCTCTCTCGTTCTCCCTTATTCTTTCTCTCTGTCTCTCTCTCTCGCTCTCTCTTGCTCTCTCTGTCTCTCTCTTGTTCCTGACTTTTCTGTATTTAAACCTTGGGTTTATATTTAGATTTTCTTTAAGGGTAATGTATTAAACTGAGTTCCAAATGAAATTAAAGTGATCTGGGCGAACATTTGGAGGCATATTTATGGTTTACACTATAAAAAATAGGCATTGGGATCATTTTGGGGGTGGTTTCAGACCTTCGGCAGAATTCAAATGAGCCATTTGAATCTAGATTAATTCCAAGATTACAATTAAATTAATCTAGATTAAAAAATTTAATCTATGCCCACCTCTAAAAAATACTTTTCAAATTAAATAATTTGTTATCAACATTATACATACTTTGCTACAATAACTCCAGTTAAGCAGGACTAACCAAGCCGTGTTTGTAATCAATCATGAGGTTGGTCAACTTTCTTAAGTGCAGACAATAGTGCTCAAAAAAGCATACCATCAGGTAATATGATGTAATTTGTAACTTTAAGGCTAAATGTTGTCACATATCTTCAGCTGTTCATTGGGTTCAGTGTCCAAATGTTTTGTAAATTCCTTCTGTTTATTCCATACATACAAAAAAATTATATATGTGTGTGAGCTTTGTGCTTTCACAGTGACATTACACTGACAAAGAACAAAGTACAAAGCTTGGATGGGGGAGGGGGATAAAAGAAAACACATTTGAGCAGGCACTGTATTGTATGCTTGGTATTTATATGACCTTTATCTGACCTTCTCTCTCTGCAGTACACCTCCGCTCTGACATACGATGGTGTGATGGTGATGGCAGAAGCTTTCCGGAATCTGCGCAGGCAGAAGGTGGACATCTCCCGCAGGGGAAATGCTGGAGACTGCCTGGCCAACCCAGCGGCACCCTGGAACCAAGGCATAGATATGGAGCGCACCCTTAAACAGGTTAGGAAGTCTCGGGGGTATGGTTTAAAACACAATACTGTGGTTTTATCGCAATATATTTCAATATGGATAATTACTTGCCATGTGATGTTTTTTTGCACTTAAATGATCAAAATCAATTTGCATAAAATCCTGTTACATGTTTACCATATCACAGATACGTAAGTTAATGACAACAATGATAGACTACTATGACCACCTCATGGTAAAATTATATCTTTGGTTCCATTTATGGTCTTGGGAATCGAACCTGGACCACTAGGCTACCAGCTGCCCCACTGGCGTTTTGAGGTTTATTCTTTTCAATATGTTAAATTCAGCAACTAAACAGTAACTGTGCTATAAAATGTGCAGAAATGTATAGATTATGAATACAAAAAATTTAATGAAATTAAATTTGATCAAGTTGCTCACAGAATGAAAGTAGGAATATGCACTAGGAGTCAGTATTTTTAGACATAGTAAATACATATATGGTCAAGTAACAGAATGTACATACTTAATCTTAAAACTGAAAAATAAGTAAGTGCACAATAAATTGATATATTGTGTAAGGTGAGTGGGCCTTAGGCTGCAGGGGATGTGCAGTACTAGTAAAATAAAACATTCCGAATAGGTGGGGAAGGTTTGAACACAAGGATAAAAGCATGTGTGACAAGCCTACAGTACAAAAAAAGAAGTGAGAGAGAGTGAGGCAGAACAATAGAAGAACAAGAGTGTAAAGCTTGGAAGATGATTTAAGAGTGAGCAGAAGCAGCAGAGGAATATCGTTGCAAGAGGCAGCAGATGGATAAGAAGCAATTACTTTGTTTATCACTACAATCCAGGTCCGGCTGCAAGGATTAACAGGAAATGTCCAGTTCGACCACTACGGGCGCAGAGTCAACTACACCATGGATGTGTTTGAGCTGAAAAACAATGGCCCCAGAAGAGTAAGATCTACATCATACCATTGCATTATTTAAAATGTCACAGATTTTTATTTTAACATATAAATACTGTGATAGTTAGAATTCAGATAATTGATCTTTAACCCTTTATATACCAAATTAATTCATGACACACAATTAATTAAACACTCATGACACATTTCAGAGTTAAATGCTTATTTATAATTATTTTTATAATATGGAAAATGGCATTTATTTGAGGGAAATTATTTTAGGAGTGGTACTCATAATGAGTATCTATATATTTGTTCAGATGCTCCAATGTTCAAGGCTGTAAAAATGCTAATCAATATGGCCTCACCTGTAATATGAAAATGCATCACTTTACAGTACACTGTTCATTCTTGAGTCAGTGTGAGAGAAAATGTACACATACCTTCAGCCCAAATGAGCTTTAGTCTGTCTGCTTACATCTGTGGAGGGCTGTTCACCCTTTTTCACTTATTTACTTCTCTTTGTCTGTTTAATACTCTGTGCAACTGTTTCAGTAAGAACAATACCAAGCAGCCTCATATTTGTTTTCATCTGCATTTTCATCATTGCCTTCAATGCTGCTATAAGGTTCTGCCATGTGTCCGATGTACTTTATGTAGAGAAATATTGATATTTTTTCCACACCAAAACATTTCCCAAAATGTTTTAGTGCTATTTAGTTTTTTGTTAAGATGCTGAAAAGAATTATACAAAGTGAACACTAAAATGAGTTTCACACTAAACACTGAAGTGAACAATATGTGTACACTAGGATTATTCACAAAACAAAACATGTATTTCAGGGTTAAGATCAGATGCAAGTGCTATAAAGGTTTCTGTCATACATATCTCCTCTAAAGTTGTGCGAAGACCCTGTGCGATGCTTTATGGAGTGTGGTGTCTGCTGGCTGCTGTGGGGCAGTGTGCCTGGGGAAGAGTGATAGAGGGAGGCTGGCAGAGAGGCGGGGAGCAGTGAAGGTTGACTGCCTTGAGGGAGCATCAATCAGGCAGGCTGAGAAGCTGCTGCCGGCAGAGTCTAAGGGGTTGCTATAAGCTGCAAGACTGGCAAGCTGGAGACTGCAAGAGGCTGCAAACATGAGAGAGTGCTGCAGGTGCAGTCTGAGGGCTTGAGAAACTCAGAGACTGTTGAGAAGCTGTGAGACTGAATTACACAAATACTGAGATTGTGAGAGAGTGAGAAGCTGAGAAAGTGAAAGCCTGAGAGACAGAAAGGCTGAGACTAAGAAACTAAACAACTTAGAGAAATAATGAAAGTCTAAAAGAGAGACAGGCTGAGCGATTGAGAGGGTCAAAGACTCAGGAGGCTGAAAGACTGAAATTCTGCAGACTGAGAGGCTGAAAGATTGAGAGAGTGAAAAGCTGCAACAGGTGTAGGCATGGGTAAGTGGCTGGGATACCGAAAGACTGTTGGAGACATGGATAGGATGGTTTGGCTCCTCTTACCCTGCTGCCTCCTGGAAGGACAGTGTGCTCAGGGAACTGCTCCCACCCCCTCTGCTCCTCAGTCATTCTCCACTCAGCATAATGTTATACACAATGCTCAAATATTTTCACACAGCCAAGAAGAGGTGCACACACACACACACACACACACACACACACACACACACACACACACACACACACACATACACACACACTCTCTGCTTTGTAACTGCTTTCTAACTATCTAACCATATATCCCATCTTCAGATTGGCTATTGGAATGATGCTGATAAGTTGGTTCTGATCCAGGATCAAGCCTTGCTTCCAAACGAAACCTCTGGAATGGAGAACAGAACTGTGGTCGTGACAACCATCATGGTGAGTGCCTTTCAGTTTTCTAGCCGAATGTTACAGTAATAGCATGCAGGGACAATTGTCAGGCTCAAAAACGTCTGTTATGTTTGTCTCTCATCCAAATCCAAATCCACCTAATGAGATGTCCCACTTGTTTGAATGAAATTTACAGTGAAGATTTTGAAATGGAACCCAGTGAGCTTCCTCATGCCTTTATACATAAACACGCTCTTGAGTTTTGATAAGCAACGTGTTCAGTGTGTCACAGATCAGAAGCACGAACCTGTTGTATTGTTGGTCATCAAACATGTTACTAAAGTTTGTCTGCATTTGCTGAATAAGGTGTATGTGTGTGTGTGAGAGAGAGAGAGACAAAGAGAGAGTGTGTCATCTGCCTCTGTCATATAATGTGTGTCAAGAGGTCTTGTGGTTGCTCTACATGGTGCCAAGGACACTGTGCTTTTGTTTTCCTCTCTACTGTCAGCTGTAATTGTTGTGTTTTTATTCATTTCATGGGAATAAACAGAACATTGCATGAAATGGAAATCCAGCTGCACTGCACTGTGTTCTTAGAAAAGGCATATAAGCAATTCATGTTGAAGAATAATATTAATGCCTGAAAGATGTGGATGTTAATGGACAAGGTATTGGGAAAGTTGCACCTGAAGCCAATGAAGCCAATGCTCCTCTTTTCAGCCCCTGTTGAGGAATCCTCTGTTAAGAAACTGAGCAGCAGAAGAACTCTGCCCAGCTGAAATGAAGCCTCTTATTAAAGCATGGACAGACACAGTCACATTCTGAACCTGAAAAGCAATAACACTGAGCCATGGACAGACACTTCAGAAGCCAAAATGAACTTTGTCATGAGAAATTGAGCCATGGACAAACACAGGCAAAGCCAAGCCCTCATTAAGCGAAGGAACTATGGGTGGACTCTGCAAGCGCCATAATGACTGATGTATTAGTAGATGGTGTGTTGGATGAATCCACAAGAGATTTTATTTAGGAGTAAACAAATAGATTGAATGAAAAGGTAACGTTCAAAATAAGGTTTTAGTCTCATGCCATGCAGCTTGTGGGCTTGCTACTTATAGGAAAACATATTTTCAGACACACTTGCCAGTTGAAGTTTATTAAGTATACCTTTTTATCAGAAATACATATGATATAGATGCACTTTGTAGGTTTACAATTGACTAAGGCTACACTTTGACTAAGCTCTCCCTTTCAATAGAAAAAGAAATAGACCCACCTTTGATTATGTGCTATTTGAGCTGTGGATCATTCTCAGTACAGGTGTGATACCAATATGGTAATGAGTGTGTGTGTGTGTGTGTGTGTGTGTGTGTGTGTGTGTGTGTGTGTGTGTGTGTGCGTGTGCGTGTGCGTGTGCGTGCGTGTGCGTGCGCGTGTGCGTGTGTGTGTGTGTGCGTGCGTGCATCTTGCACTGGTATATGTGTTTGTTGATGTCACCTCTGTGCTGAATTCTTCAAATAAATCCTGGCGCAGTATTGGTCCTATAGTGGTCACTTTATATTAACAGGAAAGGATGATTAAATGTGTGTAACAACAATCATATAATCATTTCATACCTACCAGAGATGCTATCAGACCAGTTTAGCAGCTAATTTATCAGAAGGAACAAACAAGTGTGAACTTGATCTAAACCTGTCTAAACAACATGCTGCTAGTGTAGTCCATATATAAACTAAGCTGTTAAAACATCCCATTTTAAATTCATTGTTTTTGTAATTTCACAAAAACAATGCATTTGTGTATATCCACCTATGCTGCCTACAGCAGCTTAATTCTGAATTTTCATTTACACTGCTTTTAGAATGAGACAAAATACAATGCATCCAAACAGAGCTCATGTTCATAACACAAAAAGAATGTTTAAATATGAGGATTTCATAGATGTAAAAATTATTATGGCACTTGCCCATACCGTTCATGTGTGTGTCATTGTCTGTATGGTTGTGCTCTTGTGATTTACCCCTCAATTCCCATGTCTTAGCATGTTTTCTTTTCTTGCTTTGGTTATTGTTCCACACCCTTCCCTAGCCCTACCTCTCTGTGTGTCCCTGTATAGTTTTTACCCTCTTACTCCAGATTGTCCCAGATTAATTTGGTGGTTAAACAGTCTGTGTGCATCAGCATGTTTTCATTTGTGTGTTGCATCATTTTCCTCATGACATCTTTGTGGTTGTTTTCCAAGAGTTTAATTTATTGCATTCATGTTCAGTGTTTTGGTTTAAAAAGCCTATCATTCTTGACAAAAAAGCATGTACCTAAAAGGGCACATAAATGTCATGTATAATATAAGTACAATGCAGTGTACGGACACACCGAAGAAGAAATGATGGATAGGGATTAACAAATTGGTTCATCAAGGTTTCAATATTGGTATCAGTATCCAAAACAGTGGCATCATGCCAGCTCTATATATATCATACCAGACAATATTGCTAATGACTCTGGGTACTCCAGATTAGTTGTTCCTAATAAAATAAACCTACAAACCTCCTTAAAGGCTTTGTTGATATTCACTAGTATTTTTAGTATTCTCTAATGCTTGCTTGGTATTTCTCTCCATAGCAGCTTTTAATTTTGGTGCTTGAGCACACAAGAGTGCTTTTTGTGGTCTTTGCTGAGCTCTAATTTTGCATGATTGAGTATCCTCCACTAAAATATGTCTTAGGGCTACAGAAAACTCACAGTGGTAGCACAGTGTACCGCAGATGATAAATTGTCTGCCTAATCTTATACCTGTAGATTTGCACTATCCAAGAACAAAACTGCATCACTTTTGTAAAAATGTTTAAATACAAGGCAAAAGCTACATTTTCACAAATTAAATAAATTCAAGATGAAACAAATCCTCAGCTGGCATTCAATGAAGAGCTCTCAATTGGCTGAGGGTGAATACTTTATATGTCCTGCTGGGCTTTATGCCTTTCATGGTTCCAGGCTAGCCATATGGCTTAGAAAACATCTTTGAGAAGAGAGGCAGGTTTTGTAGGATCTTTATGGAAATGTGCTTTCCTCTCTTGGCAAAGATAACTAAGGTTTTTATGTTACTGGACAAATGTAGACAAATGTAGTGGATTTGTGTGGAATTATAGTAATGCACAGTGATGCTATTGTTTTTTTTTCTTTAGTGTGTTTTAAGTATTTTTGGTTTTTTGTTTGTTTCTCCCTATTAGGCTTGTTTGTGTTTAACTGAAGATATTATCACACTCAATATCCGTGTTGTGGCTAAATGAGCAGAGGAAGTTATGTATTTCAGAGTTAGTAGTACATTGCTGCATAGCTCGACATTTAGTTTATGAGGTGTTTCAGTGATCTTTCCTTTAATGTAATTTTTTTCCTTGCTTTGTATTTGTACTAAATTATTTGCATACTCACAAACACATACACACAAACACATACACACAAATACACAAACATGCACTCACCAGCTTTGTACACCTATGCCTAAATACACAAACACAGATGCAACTAAAAGGTGGCATGGCATAGAAACAGGCACTGAAATTCAGTATTAGTGGTTGGGTATTGTTTAGTTGTAATAGTAGTGGGTGATATGCAAGTGGAAATTCTTCATAAGCTATTCCTTCTTACCCAGCCTCCATCTATCAGTTGCATCAGACAATGCTGTGGCGCTGTGAATGTATGGTACATATGAGAGGAATAACTGGACATATTTGAATGTAAGACTATATTTTTAACTGTTTTTGCTGACCCAGAGAGAAGCTGCTGTGACATTACCTATATAATACATAACCTATGTAATATTCTGTTCTGTATTTATTGTTTGCACAATCATGTAATTTAAATGGTCATTTATAATGAAGAAGCGTTTTAGAAGAATAAGTCATTGTTAGCTAACAAAAATACATGAACCTGATGAGGTGAACATCTGGCTAAAATGCCTCTTAGATCGCTTCCTGAAGTGGTTTAGCTATCAGATTCAAATCTGTTTTTGAACACTTAAGTGGTCTTAAGTGCATTTACAAATGCATGTTTATGTGGATAAGCCCTGTCCAGATATCTTTTTGATACTCAGCACACATGAAATGATCAGGTGTAAATAGGGTCTAGGTTGAGACACTTCCATCCAAAAATGTCCAGCCTGGAGCGACCGTGTCTCTAATTACAAAGTTGACGTTCAAGGTAGGTATTTCTATTAAAAGTTTTTAGTGTTCAAATGCAAACAATACTCTTGCAATAAGTTAAATATTTACAGCTTTTAACAACACAGTGTTAGTGTGAATGCTGGCATGGACCATTTGATCTTGTACAATAACTAGCCATTTGCTATTCTGTATTCATTTATATTATGTTATGACATCAATTATCTGTTAAATAAAGGCTTTGTTAGTAGTAATTTGATTACCTATTGTTGTAAATCTAGATGTAATGGATATTCTGCAGTATAGTACTGTTTGCAATCATAGGGGTCAGGAGCAATTGTGAAATAGCAATTTTTCTTCTCTTTGGTCTGAACATTTTATTTTACAATATTTGTGCACACAAACCCAGCTGTTTTAAATGTGGATTCTTTCACGTGTGTTTTTGTGCACATTTTTTTATGCTATTCTGAGATGAAAGCAGCAGCAAATGCAGCCAAATCTGGTACTTGGTTAGGTTGGCTGGAGTTGACTGGTTGCCAGTTTGAATTTTGTGTGTGTGGTTTGCTCCTTCCAGGAAGGACCTTATGTGATGCTGAAGAAAAACTGGGAGATGTACGAGGGTAATGACAGGTATGAGGGATACTGCGTGGATCTGGCTTCTGAGATCGCCAAACACATTGGCATCAAATACAAGATCTCAATCGTGCCAGATGGAAAGTATGGAGCTCGGGACCCAGAGACCAAGATCTGGAATGGCATGGTTGGGGAGCTGGTGTACGGGGTAAGAGGTTTTACAAGCTCTTCATCCCTCTGGAAACATTATAATGTTTATTTCTGCAGGTCAATGGTGCAATACTCACATAAGAGAGCATGCTATGCTGTGCATTGTGGTAGATCAGCACTGCACCATTATTAAAAATCAGGGTGCTTTTAAGTGCCAGAATAGGTTATTTGCATAATGCCAAGCATGAAGACCTTCTCAATGAGCAGTTCTTAAGATAACCAGTTTTATGAATATGATGTGTGACTGTGAAGAATAGTTTAATATAATGGCTCCAGGAAGAATCTCTGTGAAGATCAAGATGTGTAGTAATTTGTAACAGTACAAATGCCTTAAATGTAAATGTAAGGTACTGTATACGTATACTTCACACTTATACCTCTCTTGTACAAAGACAGTTCTTTTGATAATTAATATGGTTCATCTAAGGCATCTCTAAAGAAACCCGAAAGAATGTACTCTACATACCAGTATGAGCTGAATAGAAGAAGTTAAATGGGATGAGGCTAAAATATTAAAAGCTGTATGAACACATCTTTAAAATTAATTTTTGATCATGATGTATTTTTTGTTACATTCTTGAGATTCTTGAGATTTTGATGCATGGTGATAATTTTGAAGATTGAAATTGGAATTAAAGGTTTGAGTTCAGAACATTTAGATCTATTTCTGAGAGAATATTGCAAGTTCAGACTTTGGTATAAAATACTTAGTTCAAGGGCAGTCACTGTCTTTGTAATTTACTGTGAAAGACCCCCAGCCTGTTCAGTAGCTCTCCTCTTAAGAGGAGTAAAACAGCTATGTAATGAATTGTGCACAGGATTTCTGAGAGACTTGGTGTGGATTTGAGCATCAGCAGTTTCCTTCTTAAACCTTAAGTTGTGACCAAGCAGTCAGCGGGGGTGTGTGGCAGTCTTTGCACCACTGAAAATTATATAATTGGCAAACTGATGTATATTAATGCATGTGCACAATACACATTACACAAATCTACAATCTTGTCATCTTGTAGATTTGTGCTGAGCATTCAAAAACATATATATATATGTATATAGACATACTCAAGTTTTCTCTCTCTTATATTTTCTCTACAAAGAGTCAGCCTATTATGATAAACTTTAATTTCTTTTCTGGATTAGTTTTGAGCCCTGCGCAGCCCCGTCGAGGTTCAGAGTGTTGCTAAGTCACCGACAATAATCGAGTTTGTGGATTTACCATGAAGCAATACATTGCTCCCCGACCTTAGTGTCTGTATCCAATTTTTCTGTCCTGTGCTGTAAGCATATTTCTCCGAATTGATTGATTCATCCTGCTCCAGGACTTCAGCTGCTGAATTAAGCCCCTTGGATTAGCTTCTTAGTTTTTCCACCATTAACATGCAAAGCCATGTCCAATTAGAGAAATTGTAAAACATGATGTGAAAAGAGAGGTGGAAATGGAAAGATTATTCTTTATTTCCTTCAGCATTGTTCAGCAGTGTGAGATGCCACATTTTTGTCAGGTTTAGTCATAAACTTCTAACTGTGCCATTGTTATTGGCTTAAATGAGGTCATTAACTGCTCTACTCAGTAGCAGTGTCTGCTGAGCATGTCATCTTTTTTAGTATATGAAACATCAGCACTTTCTCCTCCCAATGCCCTAATGAACCACCCTCTGATTTCAGAAAGCGGAAATCGCTGTGGCCCCATTGACTATTACTCTGGTCCGGGAGGAGGTCATTGACTTCTCGAAGCCCTTCATGAGCTTGGGCATCTCTATTATGATCAAGAAGCCTCAAAAGTCCAAGCCGGGCGTGTTCTCCTTCCTAGACCCACTGGCCTACGAGATCTGGATGTGCATCGTGTTTGCCTACATCGGCGTAAGCGTGGTGCTCTTCCTGGTCAGCCGCTTCAGCCCGTACGAGTGGCACACCGAGGAGCCCGAGGAGGGCACCGACGGTCTGCCCAGCGACCAGCCCCCCAATGAGTTTGGGATCTTTAACAGTCTCTGGTTCTCCCTGGGAGCCTTCATGCAGCAGGGCTGTGACATCTCACCCAGGTGAGCTCTCTGCTATTTAGGCCTATAAGCTCTTTATATCTTGTATGTGGACATGCACTTCAGTTCCTCACTCTTATTGTTAATTTCATAAACTGCAGAAGCTTAGATCTAAGAAAGCGAAATCAATGACATCTTAAATTAAGTCACAATGTCAAATGTTTTTTTTTAATTGTTGTAAGCGAGATTGCACTTTTTCTAGTTAGATTCTTTTTATATTCTCTTTTTTAGTTAATTTTAATGTAATATGAATCATTTAGCAAAACGACTGCAAAAAAAAATGTAACAGCTGCCATTAGATGTCCACAGCCCAGGGCTTATTCAGTAACTAAATTAAAAACAATTAAAAATTATTGTTTTATCATAAAATAGAAGTCTAGACCAGGTCCATGGATGTTAAGGAGTTAAAGCACTCACCTCGGCACTTTCAATTGCCCCAAGGGCAGCTTATTTGGGCAAATGCTGATTGGAGAAAGAAGTGGGATTAAGATTCTTAACCTCGGGTTACCTCATGAAAAGGTCTCCTCAGTATTGATATGGTAATACCATACAACCTGAAATCGACGTGCAGCTCTGTAGTTGCCATGGCAATATACCAGAAAGTGTCAAACTTGACTGGAAAAGTGCATGTAATTTGCAAAGACTGGAAAGAGGGCACAGGGGCACATAATAAAAATCAGTATTCTGTAGAGGACTAACCTTAGTGTGAATTGCTTTACCATTTCATTGTGTGTGCTCTCCTGCTGGGGAACTGTCAGTCTGCACCATATGCACCTCCCATTTATCTGGACAAAATGGCTCAGTCATTTTCCATTGCAGCACAGCTGTGGTTGTTTGGTCTGCGTTTTAGCACATTTATCTGACGCATCATACTCGTCTCAGACTGTCACCTAAATTATGCGTATATACCTGTTGAGTTGTGCTTAAGCAAGTAACCAGGGGATTCATTGTTGGTCTTTGCTAATTTTTAATAAATCTCACATACCCAGCAGGAGTTTTATCAGTAAACTATCATTGGGGGTCATTGCCCATTTCTGTGTACTTACTGTTCTCACCAGCCTATTTGTCCTGCATTGGAATTTTTGGATTCTACAGGAAACATGCTCATGAGCTCAAGCTGTAGTTGGTCATTTTGTGTTATTTGTTTCTGGTCATTTTCTTTTGCCTGCTGGGATGACCACAGGCTTTCTATGGCTATCTGTACTTCCAGCTGTCTCCACCTTGTAACACATGCATGACAATGATAAAGCTTTTTAAGACCTGTTATCAAAAGCAGAGAGCAAAAAAATAGACTCTATTTTTCAGCCCCCAACCTTCCGCCCACTGCCAGATAAGAAATCACTCACATGACAACACAAGGGGAACAAAGGAGCAATAAAAAGAGCGACACGTTGCAGAAGACAGCAGGTACTTAGAGCACTATTTGAACCATAGAGTCCAGGTGCTCTGCACTATAGTCTGCTCCCTGCAGCGCTATAGAAGGCCTATGGTTCTAAACTTGCATAAGAAGTCTCATTTAGGATTCCATTTAGGACTGTAATAAGCCCATGTCTTTCATCATTCTTATACAGATCTGTCAAGGATGCATGTCGTGAAGAGGGAGGGAGACGGTGCTGAATGTGCATTTAATGAGTACTCAGTACAGGCTGTCCAAACATAGACAAAAGAACTGCATCACCATTTTTTCATACTGTTAATTTTCTTCAGTCACCACAAGCCACCAGTAATGATCTATGTTGTTTTGTACAAAATGAAATAACAAAACAGCATATGGCCAGGCATTGTGCTAGATTTCATATAATCCAAGAACGTATTGATAGTTATGAGAGGTTATTTTTTGACAGTTACATGCATATTTTAAATGTGCAGAATTTGGTTTTTACTTTCCTGCTGTGCTCATTTGTGTTATTTATCATCACTGGCGAAATTGTATTATTCTTGCTTCAAACTGGTTCTTAAACATGTATCTTATTTAATTTCAAGCAATTCAGACATATTGTGACGAGAAGTGGAAGGAGGACAGTCGACACACAGGGAACTTGTTTTTTCTTGGCTTTTCTTTATTTCCACAGTTCCACACAGGAGCACACAGCATGCAGCTTTTCTTCCCTCTTTCTCTCTCTCACAGACACGGGAGCAGCAGCGCGCACAGACACACCCTGCTCCCGTGCTGTTCTCCCCTCGACTGAGGAGCAGACCCTCTTGGCCCCTCCCCAAACACTCAGGCTGCGTCCGAAATCTCATACTACATACTGCATACTACATTTTGAATCAGTACGTACTGCTCTACCGTTAAAATAGTACGTACTATATAGTAT
>JBBPDE010000021.1:6531984-6552250 GCA_037974605.1 Nannopetersius ansorgii | reverse complement strand
TACTCTCTCTTTAGCACTGACAACACACAACAGGGACTCCACCAAGAAGATGAACCCATTAAACAGGCAAAGTGTTTAAGGAGCTTTCCATGATCATTGATTTTGCCAAATAACATTTGAGGATCTTTATTTAAGAAATCTGTACACTTATTTATAAAATGTTGCTTCTTTGCATAGATTTAGCGGTAACAGGTTCTTGCAAAGCTGAGAGATACTGTGGAAGTGGCTGCATGAGTGGTATCACTGCTACTTCAGTCATTAATCTCTTGGCACCATCTTAGACACTAGCTACAGCATTCAGGAGCAACAAAGGATTTGAGCACCTTCATCAAGTCTTGGCCAGTGGCAGATGACAGGTTATAAAACCTGGAAATGAGGAATATATTCTTTCCTAATCCCTAACCCCCCAAAATGACCATGTCATGGCATCTCATGATTAGCAGCTATTGTCTGATGGCCCAGAGGAAAGAGATGTTAATGCTGTAGCTGAATTTTATAGGACAAGGCTTAGGTTTTGTGTTGTGCTTCTCAGGACAAGATCAGAATATCAACACAGTGGGCCATAACCATTACTATTCTGCTGGTGCTAACTGAACCAAACCTTGAGAGTGCTTTAGTCATTCTTAGTAGTATGTTAATCTGAAATCAAGGCAAAAAGCTTTTGTAGTCAGTACCATTCCACAAGCAAATACTACTAGAAGCGTTACAAAAAACGGTGAATCATATATGACCATACAGTTTTGCCTGTGAAGCATTGAGCCTTAATTGTGCTCTCCTTAAATGCCCCATCTGCAAAAATCAATACCAACACCATGCACTGAGTTTTCTTCTTACAGCATACAGAAGCCTACAGAAAGTCTTTCCTCATTAAAACCTTACTGCACATTTTTAAAGACGTTTTGTCCACTGCAACTGGATACATTTTTCATAAATAAGGATTGTGTAAGAATAGAGTGTTTATATGCAATTCACATTCATTTCACATTCATTGTTTGCTCACAGGTAATATTCATATCTGTAATCAGAGTTTTGTGGTTTTCTGTACATTATCAGGAACTGAGAGGTAAAATTGATAAACCACAGTGTGCCTGTTGTCTTATTGGTTCTTATTGGTTCTGCAAACACAACAAGGTTTTTGCCCCATTTGTTTCAGGGCTTCTGACCTGAGTTCAGACTCAGCTGTGAGGATTCACACACTGGGAATATCATAATATACTCAACTCAAAGAACTCAAATTGCCCAATTTGGACTGTTTACCTTAGGATGTGTGAAATTGTGTACCAATGCTGTATTTCAGATTTGAAGTCAGAGAAAATATGAATAACATGAATTCAAGAAGTAGTTTACAAGCCAAGACTTGTATTGATTACTGTGTGCTATAAAACTGAATTAAACTACCTAATGAAGCCATACCTTGTCAATAGCCATTTCAGATAACATGAAACTGATTAAAGATCAGTCCTCCTTATGATTGTTTTGGTAATACAGGCCATGGATACATGCAGCAGCAGGTTTTGTTCATTTTTGTAGATCATAGCAAGTCATGTTGTGTCCAAACCAGAGATAAGATTTGGGGATGTGTATTGCCTTTTAATATTTATTAGCCTTTGGGTGCCAGACAGGTCTTAACTGAATGAGTACATCTGGGTTAAGTGGAACATTGTGTCCTATGATTCACTAAATTGTTCATAGTGAGATAATGTAAGAAATTATTTTGAAAACAATGCAGACTGGATGAATTATTCTTCAGTTATAGGGGTTTAGATTAAAATAAATAAAATAAATAAATACTTTTCTAAGTATGTTGATTTTGTTAATAGTGGAACTAATTTAGTGTCTGCCATAGTGTCCACTGATCAGGATCCATGTATAGTTATAAATGTAAACATAGTCCATTGTCTATCTCCATGCCTACCTTTCAGACTAATAGAAAACATAGTGTTTAATCTAAGTATCACTAAAGCCCAGAGCTAATCTTCTTACTGGGCATACTGTGAGGACAGCACATGATATGCCATATGTCTCAGCCTATAGCTCAAACTGCTGTCTGAGAATTACACTGCACTCTGCTTCTTTTTTATCCATGTACTCACTGAGTGTAACAACACAGAGATCAGCTTTGTTAGCTTGAATGCCAGTGTTTACTGCATTTCCCTATGAAACAACCTGGTATCAACCTGGTAAAAGTTGTCACACTGTGACCACAGGCCTGAAGTAGGGAAATGAGTCCATTTGAATATGTAAATTACAGTTTACCTGAACAGCAAGCTTAGTCACAGGGATCTGCGTAAGCTCCTAAAGACTGTCCAAGTCTTCGTCACCATCCCCTCCTCTCACCTGACCAGCTGACCTGCATTAGGGAGAAGTGAGGCTGCTGGTAACCCATAGACACTACACACAGTCTAGAGAGAAGTATAACACAAATTGCACTGCATGATCTGGGTGTTTGAGACTTAAATAATTTTGCAGTGTAATATTCACTCTAACATAGTCTCTTACTATACAATTCTTCCATACTATACAATTCTTCCCTAAGTTTACACTCACAAAAATTAAGGTTCATGTATGATTTTACAAACAATACATAACAATACAAGCCCCCTGCTTCCCACCCAAAAGCCACAGAATAGGCTCTGGCTACCAGTGATCCTAGAAAGGATTAAGAACTTACAGAAACTAATGAATGAATATAAGGCCTGCTGATGCTGTATATTTAAACGGTACAAACACTATTTTTTGAATGAGCTAGTCAGAAGAGGGCTTATTTATACATAGCAATATCAAATGTAGCATACGAGGGCATTACATGGCATATAACTATGTTGCTGTTCTATAAAATTTATATAGATTCTTCACAGAAATATTGGTATATATTGGTCTCTATACCACCTTTATTTTGAAGAAAATGCACAAATATTAGAGTAAATACAAATTTGGGCAGCATAACCATCGCTAAGCCTCTGCTTGAGGATACTTAGTATTAACAGTCATTTTTTTAATACCTGTTTTGTATTCATTGTAAAAAAAAAAAGGTCAATTTAACGCAAAAGGAAATACATTTTTAGTGGCTTCATGTTTTTGAGTGGCTTCATGTTTTGAGTAGCTTCATATTCAGTTAACTCAACAAGTTTCTTTAAAAACTAAATTTTCATGCACACAGGTCATGTGACATGCAAGAGCAAATGGAAATGAGTGCATTACATGATATATAAGCCAGGTAATATAGGTAGCCTACATTCAGTCACTGAGTGTTTACACTTTACCATCCAGTCTACCAGACCTTCAAACCATGAGTACTCTGGGGAAATCCTTAACGTATCTAAAGAGTGTTCCTATAGCAAATTCTGTCATGACAGAATGACTGAGACCATAGCCGTGAATCCAGGAGTTTGCCATCATTTGTACACAGCAGGCTGCAGTGGTTGTAAGGCTGGAAAGTGATATGGTTGGCTTGTGGCAGGCACTTCACGAGTCCTTTGTGGCTCGTGCTGAGCTAGCTCAGTGAGTCACCTTCTGGAGACCATCTTGCATGAGCAGGCTGCTAAGCGGGCAGAGCCAGAGGCAGCATCCCAATCTTCTCCCCCTCTCCCTGCTCTTTCACTGAGCTTCATTTCAAATATCTCATTGCCTGATAGGTGGGGCAGTGGGGATGAGACGTGCGATGTTTTCATGACAAAAATTAAGTTGTTTGAGTTTCAGGAGGAGCATTATCACACAGACCGCATCGGCATCATACTTCTTGTCTCCCTCCTTTTCTGGCAGGCAGCTGAATGGGCCACCATGGCCATAAGGTCGAATTTAGAGATAGCTTGCTAATAGCCTGGGTTCTGTCGCCACCTTAAGGCCACGTTTCAACCAGATGAATTAGCCAGATGAGAGCTCCCCATTACTGTAGATGGCCAAATACAAATTTGCCTCTGGGTAGGTCAAATAATGAGCTTTCAACCGACTGTTCCCCGGACTCTCTGTCTCAAGAGTAGAGAGATTTGGGCTACCATGAGGGGCTTTGTGCCTACTGCACCTCCCCTAAACACCATCTGGGAAATGGACAGACCAGGCAATATTCACATCCAGCTGTGCCAGTGATGGATCGTCTCTGCTGTGTTTGTAGATTCGGGTGCAGCAGGGAACTTTATCAAATTGGGTTTGAGGCAGGAACTTTTTTCTCTCCAGGCAAAGGCCAGGACATGCTCTGGCGACTCTGGAGGCCTGGATGACATTCCTGTCCTGTACTACGACCTGGTGGAGGTCTTTAATAAAAGAAAGCCACCACCGTACCACCTCATTAGCCATATGATCCAGCCATAGACCTCCTACTTGGTGCAGTATTGCTCTGTTGCCATTTATATTAGTTCTCCTTGACAGAGTAGGGAACCAAGTGCATCAATGAGGGCCTATGCCAGGGGATGATGTGGCCCTCCTCTTTACCAGTAGTCACAGAGTTCCTTTTTATGAATAAAAAATATGGGGGCCTCCAACCTTATGTTGACTATTGGGGGCTTAGCAGCATAACAGTAAAGACTAGACACCTGCTTCCACTCATAATTATAGCCATAGACACCCTCTCTTAAGCAGCTCCAACGGTTCAAGGGGTTCAAGGGGAACTTCTACTGGAGGTTCATCCATTACTTCAGTTCATCCGGGACTTTAGAGGTTCATCCCAAACATCTTTTCATCTTGACTCACCTGCCACTCAAACCTTATATTGACTGTAACTACTTTTCACCTCAGCTCCTATCCTTCTTCATCCAGATTCAGAAAAGTAATTTGTTGTGGAGGTGGAAGCCTCCAATGTGGGCAAAGGAGCCATCATCTCCCAGCAAGGTCTGGACCAGAAACTGCACCATTGCACCCCACCTGGATGTCTCTTTGTCCCTCCCTGAAGTCCAATGTGCTACAGTGGGGACATGAAACAACCTTGGCTGGGCACCCAGGAGCCTGTCGGACTGTCAGCTTTATTTAAAGAGCTTTTTGGTGGGCCTCTATGGGCAAAGATATATCGACCTACGTCCAGGGGTGTGTGGTGTGCACCTGGGCTAAATGTTCTAATCAACCAACTCAGGAGACCTTCAACCTCTGCCTGTTCCTCATTGCCCTTGGTTGCACATTGCACTGGATTTCACTGGACTGCAGCAGGCAAGTGGAATGGACACGGTTTTGATGATCATGAACTGATTTTCCAAGGCTGTGCATCTGGTGACACTAGCCAGATTCCCCATTGCCAAATTGATTCTGGAGCATGTAGTCCATTTGCATGGGTTCCCGAAGGACATTGTCTCATACAGGGGACCCCAGTTCACAGCCAAGTTCTGGCAGGCCATCTGCTGTCTGACTTGTTCATCCAGCAGTCTCTCATTAGGATACCATTCCCAGACGAACGGTCAAACAGAACAGACCAAAGAACAACTGGAGCGCTTTCTGAGATGCTTTGCCACATATCGTCAGTGCTCCTGGGCCTGCTACTTCAATTGGGCGAAACTGTCTCATAACTTACAAGTCCACCACAGGTCTTAGCCCTTTTGAGGTATGCTATGGTTTCCAGCCTCTGATGTTGGAACATCAAGAGCCAGAGGTTGATGTACCATTGGCCAAACAGGTGCCAGTGGTTCTAAATTAAAGCCCAGTTAGCCATGCAATGGGCCAATCAGCATTACATCAAGCAGCAACACCATCAGCATCCTCCAGGATGGTTGTTCCATACTGGTTCAATCCAAGAAACTCACCCAAGATTACTCAATGGATAAACCCTGTCACTACTGACTCCAGCTGCCTGCTGCACTCTGGGTCCACCCAGTATTTCATATCTCATGCTTCAAACCTGTTTTCTTCTCCCCTATGTCTCCCTAGGTTCCTGTCCCCCCTCCCCCCCCTCGGATAGTGGACTGTAGCTTGTTCGATACTGTCTGTTGCATTCTTGATTCATGTCGGAGGGGCCGTGGCACTCAGTACCCCGTTGACTGGGAAGGCTACGGTCCTGAGGAGCAGTCTTGGGTGCCCGGGCAGTTTGTCTTGGGTCCAGCCTTTATCCAGGACTACCGCCGTCGGGTGTCCTCCCTGTCAGGTCTGTCAGGCGACGGCCCTTAAGGGGGGTACTGTCATGCACACGGGTCACATGACGCACAAGGGCAAATAGAAATGACTGCATCACAAACCAGGTAAGAGAGGTAGTCCATGCTCAGTCAGTGAGTCTTCGCTCTTCACCATTCAGTCTACCAAACCTTCAAATCATGAGTACTCCGGCCCCATCATACCTTGCGTGTGAGTGAGAACACAGAATCTGTTGGGAATCCTTACTCTATCTAAAAAGCGTTCTTATAGTAAAGAGCGTGGTCCACCAACTCTCTTGCACTACGTATTTGGGTTCTTCCACCACGCTACACTGGTGTAGTGGCTGCCCTCTGTCGTAACATAAATACATTTGTAATCAACATTTTGTTCATTATCAAAAGACTAACAAATGCATGGAGTGCTTTTGCTTTTACTGTAATAATGCTATTCTTATTTCTGTAAATTTGTGTTTTTATAAGTAAAACACACTTATTACCAAAATAAAAATGACTGGCCCCTTATGCTTTTATATGCTCACATATTATATTCTTTCTTGTCTGCTCTATTAAGGATGTTCATTTGTTAAGGAGCATGCTCCTAAAGCAGTGAGCTTGTGTGCTTTTGCTTTATAAATATCAATTGGGAGGAGATTGTGTAGGTGTGTGCTTGTGCATTTAGAAGTGAAGTGTTCAGTCAGTCACTCTGCACTGTGCATTTCAGTTATCATCTTCCAGTAGCAGCACTATGACTGCTAAACAAAGAGAGGAAAAAATTACCTACACAAGCTCCTGACAACATCGCACACATCATTACTGCTGCGTGATCCATTAATGCCCATCAGGGCAAGAAACAGTGACAGTTACTTTACTTCCACATCTGAGCCAAGCCTGTCTAGGGCAATAGAAGGAAAAGGGGTTTGGTGTTTTAACACATCAAATGATTTTGATGATTTTAGAATTTACATAAAATACTTTTCATTGTGTATTACAGTTGAGCATAGGTTAATTGTTCAAGGTTAATAAGTAAATTGAGACCATTCTCTTCAATCAGAGAGTTCATAGACTTCATCATAGGCTTCTGATTCAAAGCATAGGGTACAGGTTAAGTTAACTGTCTGCCTCAATCTACTCACTTTCATTTACCCACTTCTACAGTAACAACCAGGAATGGTAAATGAAATGTATTTCATTAATGCAGTGGAAACTGAAAGAATTTACTTTATTTATATGGATTAAATGAAGACATTTGAATAAGGTACTTCTTTAACTGTATTGGGGCAACCATTTCTTTTTGCATTCACACTGGGCCCAATTAATTCTTTCTGGCACTTTGCTTATATTAACCACATTCTGGCACAAGGTGATGGCTAATACAAAGGTACAGGGTATTATCCTATTCGACTATTAAAATCTTCATTGAGATTTGAGACTTATAATAATTTGTCCTTGGCAACTCCTGTTTGTGTGGGTCTGAAGTGCACTGTACATATTGCGTAGAATATCAGCACTCCTTGAGGATTACAGGTTCTGGTTGGGTGATTCCAGTGTTACTGCTATATCTGGATTCACAGCTGTTTAAGTTTGTTTTTTAATTTAATAGAGAAAGTAAAGCTACTGGCTTTGTTTTTATTTTATTTTTTTATCAGTTCATTTCAAATAACATTAACACAGTGTTATTACATGCTATCTTCATAGTAAAGGCTGAGTCTGGATACATTTTGTGCATAGTTTGGTACTGGAGAACACTCTTGCTATTTTGAGTTGTAATCACTTTTAGGTATAAATACATTTATCTAATTACACAGAATAATATAACTATACATTTAAGGTTCCAATAAATAACAATTTTGTCACCTAATTCAAGTGTGAAGCAGTTAAAATATGCGCAACTGACACTAAACATGTAAGCTCTTCAAATGTCTGACATTATTTTTTATAAGCTTGAAAATGTCAATGGATTTAAGATAATTGTTTTGATTTATGCTAATTTATGCAGGTTTGCATTGCTTGCAATAACAGACCACTATTTTAAACAAGGTTCATTTTAATGTACTGGTTATCTCTGGTGGCAGCCCAGTCTAAGGGTTTCTTGCTGTGAGTCTTGAATGAAAAGTTTAAATAGAACAGACATTAGACTAAGGAGGTATTGATGGAGTAGGGGGCTCTGAAGAAGTTGGAGAGACTGTATACTATTCACTAAAGTGAAGTATAAATGGGATCTCAGTTTCTGATCCATTAAATCTGGTTTCTAGCAAAATTCTTTTGTGTTTTAGAAACTGAATTTCTAAAACTTAATTTAATTCAACATGTTGTCAAACTTAGCATATTCCTGTTTTATTTTATTACAATATACTTAGAGAAACTAAATTTAATTGAATGCAAATAACTTTGTTATACTGAAATTAATTATTTTACAGCAGTGAATTTCACAGCTAGATTGCTGTAGATGCTGGGCAAAAAGCAATGCGTTACTGGCTTCAGTTTTTAATTAGACTACCCCTGTCATTCTGTATAGTTTTAGTACAGGAGGTTTTAAGGAAAGATTAGTTTGTCTTATGAAAATGAACAGGACTACCAAAGCAAACAAGCAGCATAATGGCCATAATACCCCTACCTCCAGAAACAAAACTTTCCCTGCTATTTTGGACCCTAGCACTCATGGCCGCTCAAACTGGGTGTGATGTATCATCGCAGAACCACATCCACTCCATACCTATGAGAATCAGCAGTAATCCCTTTCAGTAATGGACTTTCAAAGCAGGCATATGTTCTTGCAGTTTCTTTCCCGGAGCTGAAATCTTCTGCAATTTATGTTCTTTAATTCTTTCTAAATAAAGTGGGATTTAATGTAAGCATGTTAAGTTTTATTTCATGAATAGGGACCATGTATCTTATTCTACTGTCAGAATGACAGTTGGTCCATGCATTCGCTGTGGAGTAAATACAGAAATATTTAATGGTCTGTGAGTTGTTTTTGTTCACTGCTATACATAACAAATTCCTATTGTCTAAATTTACCTCAATTTCTCTGATCCACTGCTGGAGTAAGTCCACATTGGGTCAGTGTCTGACTTGTTTGACCTACATCTGGTAGAATAAGCTCTTTTGTAAGTGGCCATGCTGGCAGTAGACATAATCACCTTTACTTGTTTCTCTAGATACACAAATCTAGGCTGATCTGTTGAATATTGCATGGTCATTTCATTATTGTTCAGTCTTTCTTTACTTTCTCCCTCTCACAAAGACATAAAATCTGTGTATATTTGCATCCATATATGTTATCTATGGATAAGCAACTACTTTGGTGCTCCTTAACAGTATACTAATTTACTGCACCATTTGAGTTCTTATCAAGTTTGTTATTACCATTAATCTTACACTTCATACAGGCTCATCACATGGTGTCTTCTAATGTCAAGAAGTAAACCAGAACCATGGTCATTCTGCAACAGGTAGGCCTCCATCCAACATCCCTCTGTACCTTAAGTATTAGACAACAGGCAACTTATTAGAGGCCTCAGTGCTGTATGTCCTAATGATAGCATACTGTTAAATGGTCCAAATAATAATAACTCCCAGTGAGGCCTGGCAAATACACCTTTCTGCTGGATTTGCCTTCCTGTACTGGGTCTTATCTGGTGCATTACCTAATTGTTATTGTTACATTAATGACCCAGGAAGGCTTGCTGAGATGTTTGGCTGATTCCTCACTTGTTTACTGGCTTTCCCTACAGGGAGACTATGTCTGGTTGGATCCAAAGACAGGCCAAGAGTTTGACGTTCCACTTGGAGCTGTGGTCAAGCTCTGTGATTCAGGCCAGATCCAAGTTTTGGATGATGAGGGTCAGGTGAGTGTTTTTGAGATGACTTTGTGAATAATAAAAATGACAACGTTTGTAAAAACTGTTATCACAACGATCAACACATTTACTTATGAAGGCCCACACAACCTCTTGCAGTTTAGTTTGCTTATGCGGTTTCTTTTCCACTGAGGATTTTAGTCAGAGACTTGTTGGTGATACAGTGGAGCCAGTCACAACAATCTAGAAGGCACAGTAACACATACACCCTCAAACACCATTAATGTCAGAAACTCAAGAAAAGTGTGTAATATGGGTACACTGATGTGATTACATAAGGTGTCTTAGCAGTGATATGAGCAAACAGTCTTTTTGTACAGGAGCACTGGCTCTCCCCTCAGAGTGCCACTAACATAAAGCCCATGCATCCCACCTCCATCCATGGTGTAGATGATATGATTCAGCTTGGGGACTTGAATGAGGCTGGCATCCTCAGAAACCTCTTCATCCGCTACAACGAGAGGGTCATATATGTAAGTATCCAGGAAGCTTCATCGCAATTAACCTTTTATTACAGTTTCACATACAGTATGTGTCTTTTATTCTGGTCTTTTGAGAGTTCACACCTTAATTAATGCCTGCATTAGTGCATGCTTATTTAATAAATAATATTTAATTACTTGGAATTCAGTTTGTTTAATCATTAAGTTTAATTACTGTCATTTAATTAATATATCTCCTGCCTGCTAAAAGCTTTTCATTCCACTTAAATCTTAATTCAATCTTGTGCATAGATAAATGATCCAAACAGCAATAAAAATGAAACATTATACACACAGTACATGGAGTTTGAGCAGAGACTGTGTTTATCATTCACATCATAGTTATACTGAAAGATTGGTTCTGGCCGCTTTAAATGGAATAGCTTTGTTTGGTTGTCATTGTTTTGGAGTGTGTCTTGATCTGATTGCGTTGCTAAAATATGACCTTTTTCTCTTGGCTCATCAACAAATCCCCTTCAGCCATTTTCACTTCTGGAATATGTGATGGAGGGCACAGAAAGTCTGACAAAGTCAGGGAGTTTGAATCATACTGTGACTGAATTAGATGACAGTGATTGAAAAGTGATTAAACATGCCTGTTTTCAGTAAACAATTTTGAATTGCTGTCATGCTTTGCACTCCCAATTTATAATTTAGAATCCCTGGTGTGAATCAGATACCTAGTTTCAAAATAACTGTGGTTCTGTGCAGCACCAATGTTTAAATAATTAATGAGAAGAAATTTTTAGATGTACTGAGCATGATGAACAAACCCCTTTCAATTCTGAAGAAGCTATAGAGCACAGAGAATAATGTTACAATAAAATGATCCAGAGCGTGAACACTGTGATCCAGTCTTAACAAAAAATTTATATAAAGTGAGTAATTATATATTTTCACAGTTGAGATACAACCCTTTATCTCCATTTTTGTTTTTTGTTTTTAGCATAATTTGATCTTCATTACATGCGCATGCACAACTGACCTTTATTAGCTGTGAAACTAGATCAATGATCAGTGGAACAATATAATTGGCACCAAAATATTTAAATTATAAATTGTTTTTACATCAATGGGCATTTAAAGCTTTTCTTCTTATGAAAAGTTTTCAGCTATAGCTGTATTTAGATTCTACAGGAATGTTTTGTTTAATATATCAGAAAATACACTCAGTCATGAAGTTACTTGACTAAATAAAGTGAAACAAGCTTCAGTTCTTCAAGTTGAAGCAGGAAAAATGGGCAAGTGTAAGACCTGAGTGACTTTAAAACTATATGGGTCAGAATATCTCAACCATCAGGTCTTGTGAAGTGCTCAACCAATATGTTTGTTTTAATTGCAAAGAAATATAATCAGTGTTATCAATGTTGCATATCAAATTTTGCTTGGCTGTTTCACATCTGATTTTTTGTATCTACCAATTTCTTGATGATAAATAAATTTCATGCAAAGAGTGCATGGATTTGCACAAAAAACATAAACGAAGCTTGCTATCCATAAATATATTGAGAAATACGAATAGTTTTATTTTTGTAAGTAAGATTATTTATTTAGGATGTGCATTATAATACCTAGAGGATGTTATGATGTAATAACAAATCTAATGAAATAAGCATGAATGGTAAAAAAAAAAATGGGTATAAACAAATAAGTAAGTGTAGTGTCATAGTGTTATAAACCACAAAATGTGGAGCACAAAATGTAATCAATTACAGTTATAATGATAAAACACAGTGCTTGTCACATTCCCAATTGTGTTCATGTGAATATTATTATATAAATATAAATATTATATAAATAAATATTTTTAACATCCAACAGCTCATCAAAAATATCAACACAAGCCCACAAGTTGAGAAACACTAACAATATTAACAATTTCCTTGTAGAAACAAAGGAAAATACCTAATAATCTTTGGCATTTCAGACATACACAGGGTCAATCCTGGTGGCAGTGAACCCCTACCAGCTGTTGCCCATCTATACTGCAGACCACATCCGCCTTTATTCCAATAAGAGGATTGGAGAAATGCCTCCTCACATCTTTGGCATTGCTGACAACTGCTACTTCAATATGCAGCGGAATAATAAGGACCAGTGCTGCATCATCAGGTGATGGTTTCAAATGAGTTACAGTCAGTTACAGTCTCTGACATCTGTGTTGGTTAGATTGACCATTTGTGCTTCTATTTAAGTGGTGAGTGAATGGTGAGTGAATAAGGCAGGCATTTTGCAATGGGCTGTTTCTCCTAAGCAAGGAGTATGTGTGTGTTAGTATTGTATAGGCTGTGTGTGAGTTAGTTGATAATGTGTTGTGTTCTCCAGCGGTGAATCTGGGGCAGGCAAGACTGAAAGCACTAAGCTGATCTTGCAGTTTTTGGCTGCTATCAGTGGACAGCATTCTTGGATCGAGCAGCAGGTTCTGGAGGCCAATCCCATCCTTGAAGGTAGGAGTGAACTCTCTTAACAGTTTTTCTCTCTAAACTTTTTCACGGTCTTTTGAAGGATTCACTTAGCACCCTGAAACTTAAACAGTTGTGTGTGAGCCCAAACAGTCTATCTCTCTTAGTAAAGTAAAATAATGTGGCCCCTTATAATCACAGGTGAACAGCACACAGTACGAAACCAAGTGAAGCACAGGGCTGCCACCAATGGTAGCAGTGTGTGGGGATGGTACCTTGCTCATTTTCAAAGAGACACTCCGGACATACAACCTTAACTTTGGCAGAGCAAGAAGGGCATATTTCTCTAGTATTATTAACAGGAACACTCATACTCTCTTTGCCACAGTAGAGAGGTTAACAAATCCCCGGGTGCACTTACCTTCAGAGTTCCTTATAGTTCCAAAATCCAATGGATTTGAATATTTTTAGTCACAAAATTGAAAATATAAGACATACCTTTGGACCTACAAACTCAAGTAACACTATGTCTACTTGCAGAAATAACATGCCAATCATGTCCAAGTTTGATCCTATAGATGAAGAAATAGTGTTTTATCTTAAACCATCTACATGTTCCCTGGACACTCTACCAAAAAGCTTTTTTGAAAGTGTTTTTAGTTCTCAGATTTATTAAACCCCTCCTGAAGAAGCATAATTTAGATGCTTGCATTCATATAAGTTATAGACCCATCTCTGTTCTGCCCTTTATAGGCAAGTAATGGAAAAAGTAGTTCTTAATCAAATCAGTAACTACCTGGACAATGGATTCTTCTATGATTGTCAGTCAATTTTCTGTCAGCATCATAGTACAGAAATTGCTCTTGTTATTGTACTAAATGATGTTCACTTGAATACTGATGCAGGTAAAAAAAAACTGCATTGTATTGGTGCTATTTGATCTGTACTGGTGCATTCTTGGACCTGTCCTGTTTAACCTGTACACGCTTCCTCTGAGTCAAATTCTTGAAGAGAATGATGTGTCCTATCATAACTATGCAGACGACACTCAGATCTATCTAGCACACTCACCAAGTGACTTTGGCCCAATAGATGTGTTGTGTCAGTGCCTTGAGAAAGTACGAAACTGGATGCATCAAAACTTTTTCCAATTAAATAAAGACAAAACAGAGATTATACTGTTTGGAAATGAAGCGGAACGATCAAGTCAAAGTTAGAGACTTGTGTCCAAACAAGAAAAACTGATCCACACCTTCATTTCCTGTTGGATTGACTATTGCAATAAAGAGTTGAGTAGACAGCTCTAATGCTGCTGCCAGAGTTCTAACCAAACCAAGAAAAGAGAGCGCACTTCTATCCTCAGGTCCTTGCACTGGCCCCCAGTTTAGTGCAGAATTGACTTACTCATTGTGTGCAAGTCATTCAATGATTTGGGCCCTACGTACATATCTGATATGCTTGAAGTGTATATTTCTGGTAGGTCTCTTAGATATGCAGGAGTTAGACAGCTAGCCATAAAAAGATTAAAACTAAACAGGTGAAATGGTCTTTAGTCACTATGCTGCCTGCTGCTGTAAAAAATGCCCATTACTGTACTATCAGATTTTAAAAAGCTGCTAAACACTGCACATTCCTCCTCTGCTTTTTAAATATTTCTTTTATTCATCCCATTCTATTTTATTCCATTTTATTTTTTATGTATTCTTAGTCTTTTATATATAAGAACATTGAATAACCCTTTTTGTATGATAATGGAATATATAAATAAATTTGAACTCAAGGGTACCTCAGTGGTGCCCGGGTTTTAAACCCATGACTTTCTGATTGTAGGCCACCAGCTGCATCTTTTACATTAGTTTATATTTTTTTCAACTTAGCAGAAAACTCACTGAAAATATGACAGTATAGTGTGAATTTAGGAAGATAGATTTTTTGCATTTTTGTGTACTTTTTTGCATTCAATATAATACAGTATAATACAGTCTATGCATTATACACATCCTAAAACTCATGGGCATGCACACACATGCTGACCTTGTGGCAAAGGACAGATACCATGGATGGCCATCCAAGGATCAACTACAGGTCATTTCCCCTGTGCCTTAGTCAAGGTCACACACTAATGTTTTTTCTTACAAATTGGAAACTATTAACAATTCTATGTAAAATGGGTATTTTTCACTGCTATTTAAAGTTGTCTTTTTTCAACTTTATGCAAAGTTGAAATGCAGATATCAGCAGACAGTGGCCTTTGTAACTCTAAAAATCAAATGACTGAACTTATGTCAATTATGACAAAAAATGTAAATGCCTTTGTCTGAAAAATTCAAGAAAAGATATTCAGAAAAAGAAATTCAAAATAAAGTTATGAAAAGGTTTTGTCTAAACATTAATGTTGGAGTTTTGCTCAGTGACTTATATTATCAATGTAGTTGCTATAACATGAGAAACTGAAAAATACTAGTCATGTGGTCAACCCAATAATTAGTATAACAGTTTGACCTCCTGAGTGGAAGAGATTTGACATCTCACCCCCTACTCATAGATTGGGCAAATAACATTCATCCATATGGGAGGGGCTGTTTTGGAGAATTAATTTGCAGGGTTTGACTTCAAGTTGGAAAGTCATCTTATCCACTAGAAATGTCTGGGGACAGGTGCTTAACAACTTCAAACACAGCTTTTCATCAAACCAAAACCTTGAGGTTTTTGTATTCCAGAGCAAAGTTGTGTGATCACATTAAAAGCATTAATAAATAAAGTCTCTATTAGACGTGTCTTCAGAGAATGACTGCATGAGAGAAGTTTTTGTGAATTAATTCATTTAAAGGTAATTTTTTCTTGTTCATGCAGCATTTGGTAATGCTAAAACCATACGCAATGACAACTCTAGCCGGTTTGGGAAATACATTGATATTCACTTTAACAAGAGAGGAGCCATTGAGGGGGCAAAAATTGAGCAGTACCTGCTGGAAAAGTCAAGGGTGTGCAGACAGGTAAGTGACCTGTGTTTGGGAAGCCAAGCCAAACTCCACATCTGCAATCACACACTCCCTCATACCTCACAGGAATATTAAAATAACGTCTGCACAAAGAATAATGCTATAGATCCTTTAGGAGCCTGCTCCTAATTTGGTTGTATAATTCTGTTATAGGCTCCAGATGAGAGAAATTACCACATTTTCTACTGCATGCTGAAGGGCATGAGTCCAGACCAGAAGACCAAGCTGGGACTCGGCCTGGCTACAGACTACAACTATCTAACGATGGTGAAACCATGGGTTACATACTATAGTCAAAAGCAATACCTAGTATAGTGTAATAAGACATAGTGTGCACAGATTATTAATTTTAATATTTGAAGTAGAAATTGTCTTAAGGCAGTTTTTTTATACTTCTCTGGGAACCCACTGCACTTTACAATTTAAACTATTTTCAGCACACAAAATACATGATTCAGCTCATCGACTTATCGTCAAGCCATTCATAAGCTGGATCAGGTGCATTCAGGCAGACAATAGTTCAAACTGTGCAGGGCAGGGGGTCTCACAAGTGCGGGATTAGGAAACACTAGCCTGAGATGATAATGATATGCTTACTATTTTTATTCATTTATTTGTCATGAGTGATATAGATAAATAGGCTTTCCTTACAGTGCTTGTAGCATGTGTAATACTTCTAGCCAGGTCTTGTTTTGAGGGGGGATGCAACAAGATGCCATCCCTCCAAAGAAAAAAAATAATAACCACAACCCTACTCTTACCAGCACCACCTCTGATACACTGACATGCCTTTTTACGTATCATTACATATCATTTTCTTAAATTTTATAAAAATCAAATGTCCACTTTTTAAGTACTTGTACTTTACTAGAAAATTTATTCTATGTAAATCTGCAAATATTTTCCCCTGGTTGGTCTTCTAAAACAATAAAACAAATGAGCAAGCACATACATTAAATAGAACAAAACTTTTATTTCAAGTAAATACTGTATCAGTAATACATTAAAACAAAACATTACAGTTTGAACCATTGTGTGTGTGTGTGTGTGTGTGTGTGTGTGTGTGTGTGTGTGTGTGTGTGTGTGTGTGTGTGTGTGTGTGTGTGAGCTGGGCATTAAATTTTTGAGTAAAACCTCATATGGTTTAAGGAGTAAATGCTGTACCTCTGTTGTGCTGCAGAAGTGCTGACACCCCCCATCACCTCTTTAGCATCCACTTTCTCATTACAACTCTCCTTACAGCACTTCATTGAAACCGCTATTTCACTCACTCTGCTCTTTTTCTTACAGGTTTTCCTGACTTCTGCTTGAGCTAATGAATTTGATAATAACATTATTACATTTTTTACATTTTCTTAAAGCTGGTTTCCTGTTTGAACTGAAAAGAATATGCAGTTAGGCCAATTTTGGATCAGTCTTAATCAGTACACTTTTACAAAATTAGACATAACTGCTACAGTGCCTTTTTTTTTTTAAACGATTGCTCCCTTTTTAAAGATGCCTCTATGAAAAAATGTCTTTACATTTACATTTCTGGCATTTATCAGACGCTTTTATCCAAAGCGATTTCCAATCCCTAGTTACAGGGGGCAGTCACCCTGGAGCAACTTAGGTTTAAGGGTCTTGCTCAGCTTTCACTGGAAATATGAGTGACATCAGCACTTAATGAAGTTCTAGGTACTGAACTGTTACTGTGGTGTTAATTAATGGCCAGTTGTTTAAATAAAAAAAAATTAAGCTGATTTACAGTAAAACACATGAAACATAATGAAGCTATGAGAGCCTGAAACAAAACTGAATTAAATGAAATATCACAGAGAGGGAAAGGAGATAAAAAATAAATGCCTAAAATGTACTGTTTGTGGTTAAATATGTCTTTTAAGCTTCTGAACTGCAGTTTATTTGTGTCGCACCTCAAATCAAATAGATCCACCTCAAATGCAGAAGAACATCCTGCGGAGCAGAGTTTGTCCTTTCAGCAAGTAACCGTGGCAGGAGCACAATATCCTGTGGAGCACTTCTCTTGCTCTGCTCTTTCACTTGGCTTGGTGGCTGCTAGAGGGAGGAGGCCTTCAAAAACTGGTGCCCCGTGTGAGGGATGGCTCTTACCTAAACCTGTTTGGTTTGGCCTGGGGGAGCAGGAAAAAGCGGTTGTTTCTTGAGCCAGCCATGAGTGGACCTTGAAACATGAACCTGAGCGCATTCTCCTTGCTGAAGGCCGCCCGCATCAGTGAGAAGATATGAGTTATGATACGTCATAAGCCGATAAAACTGTGCTGCATTTTCGCTGGCAACTCCTGCTGGTGGGGTGTCACATAAATAGCTATTCATCACGTTCATAATGTTATTAACATGCCTAATGTGACGCTGATTGAGCGTGCAGTGGAGCTCTGAGAGGTGACGTATTCAATTTGAGGCTGCAGAGCTTGTTATGATAACTATCTTTTTATAAGAAATGACTGATTTCGTACGGTGTTATGGGTCTTTCTAGACATTCTTTTAAAGAACAGAAAGTACGTATCTGCTCGATCATGAGAATTTTGGTGGAGTAGGGGCTGTCCGGCTCAGGCACGGCAGGGATGAGAGCGATGAGGTTGCAGAGTAAGCACGATGTGAAGGATAGGTCAGAGATAGAGTGAGATGGTCACAGTAAACAAGTTTATTTCTATTATTCTTTTGGGACCGGGCTAAATACAGAGAGTTATTCAGAGCAAATGACACAGGAATCTTTCCATGTCCAGCTCCATGCAGTAGCAGAATGCTGTTTGTGATCCAAAGACAACTGCAATCTACCAGTAAAAAATATATTTCTTTCCTTTCTCTCTGTCTCTGCATCTCTCTCACACTTCTTTTTCTGCAATGTTACTCTAATTTGGTCAGGTGCAGAGATACTGTCCCCCCCAGCCCATATTTCAGATATTTCAGGTTCCCGTCTGTCAGAATGAGTGCTGTACTGTCTGCTGTGTTAATTGATTGCCTATTTGCATCATGTAAACAAGTAAATACCTTTCCAGCACATCCAGAGTTTGTCACTTGAAAAAGGCATCAAAGGATAATGCTCCTCTCTACTTTTAGAAACATCTGCAGTGTTTGAATAAGTCCTAAGATTCTAAAAACTCTTCAGAATGTAGCAAAATGTCAAACAGGAAAAAGATCCTTATTGTTGGACAAATTCAAGCTCAACCCTCCTCTCAGAAAAAATGTACCCATGTTCCACTTTATTCATTTTATTCTTCTTGAAAATTGGTGTCTATAATCAGGTGATGGGGTAACGGTTTCCCAGATTTTTCCAAACTGTAATAACGTTAGCTCCATTATTTTAAACGCCATTTCTGTTTTCCAGATTCCAGATACGAGAATTGGCTCTCGTTTTAGACAACCATTTTCAAATGAGCTGGTTATTAAGAGAACCACAACTACTTAAAATATTTAGAGATACAAATTAATGAATTTCCTGACGTAACTTTGAAAAAATAGAAAATCTGCAGTTCTGCACTGCCATTATGCAACCGAATACCCTGCCATCCGGTACCAATCTCTTTATTTATTTGACTGAGCGGAATTGGTGCCAAGGCTGGGCCAGAAGAAACGAAGTCTTTGGTGTAAAACCCACCAGAGCTGTCAGGGACATTTGAAGATGTCATCCATCACAACATCAGAATAGACTTAGCAATGCCACAGAACTTTTCACTGTAAATCATTTACTTCTCCTGTTGCAGGCAAACATCGAAATTAAAGCAGGTTCAGTAGTGCTTTATTTGTTAAAGGGGACTAAATCAATCAATATGTGTCAGTCAGTCAATTTTGTGAAGTGCTTTGTGAAGTAGTCTGCCTACTTTGTGATTTTTTTTGTTCCTGCTGAACAGTCATCTTGATACAGGCTGTATCTCAGAATGAACATAACCTGGACACCCATTTAGCTTTTGTGAATACATTTAATTTTGTTATAAAGCGTCGAATACACGATCGCCAAAACACAAATAATTTATTTCAATTAATTTAATTAACCTGAATAATTAATCCAGGCCTTAATGTTAAGTTAAGTCCGTTTTCTGTATGATAGCCAGTTTCTAACCTCAGCCTAAAATCCATACCGCGAAATTCACCGTTATAAAAGTGAAAAATAAAATAAGAAAAAAATAGGACGAATTCAGGACGTGGTTTGATCTTACGAATGGGTGCAGCACATTGACTTTGCTATACGTAGCCTGAGTTCAAATGCATGAAATTTCACTACATATGTGTGTTGCCCAAAAACGACCCAATATCATGATTTTGTGTTCACACTATTTTGTGAGTTGGGGTGTGTGTGTGTGTGTGTGTGTGTGTGTGTGTGTGTGTAAGTGTGTGTATGTGTGTGTGTGTGTGTGTGTGTGTGTGTGTTTGTGATTTTTTCACAAATGTATTTGAGTAAGGAAGGTAACCCTCAGTAATATCACTCACCTCCCTCCCAAGATGGAAATGTACACATGC
>JBBPDE010000021.1:6502880-6514293 GCA_037974605.1 Nannopetersius ansorgii | reverse complement strand
TATGTTCTATTCTGAATAAAGTATTAGAAGTTGGCACCTCCACATCATTGCATTCAGTTTTTATTCACGATTTGTATTTGTTCATTTATTTGTAAAAATGAATCACATTCAATACACCCCCCCACACACACACATATAGGTATATATATTCAAAATTACATTTTGACATTTTGAATATAAATAGTAATTGTGCACTAAAATACATCTAAGGACATTCTCTGTACAGAATGTGTACTTATTTTTACAAATCCATAAACATATTTTAACCAGGGATCTGGTGTGTGCATGTGTGTGTGATGATATCAGGAGGAAGACTTGGCTGAGCTGGCCTCTCAACAGTATTACGTAGAGTATGGTGCCGAGATTTTGCAGGACCGTGTACTAAGCCTCATCCCCTCCTACATCCCAGACCGAGAGATCAGCTCATCCAGAACTATGGACAAGTGGGCTCAGGTCATCATAGCAACTCACAAAAAGGTATCTACTAATCAGAGCTTAAATGGGAAAGAATATTTTCCTAATTAAGGTACAAAAGTTAATGTCGCACAGGCATTATCAGTCTGTTATTAGTCTGTGATATTTCAGTCAGAAAATTACTCTGTGATATTTCTTCTCTTTTTTATTTCATCTATTTATTTTATTTTATTAACCTTTATTTAACCAGATTTGTCCCATTGAGATCAAAGATCTCTTTTACATCTCTTTTGATCTCTTATCTTAGGAGCCTGTAATGCTATAATGTTCTTGACGTAACTGTTTCTATACCTTATCCATAGGTGTCTCCAGAAGTGTCTGCATGTATTACTGCACTTCCTAGGGCATATCTGTTGTATTGCCATTTACTGTTATTAACATTTCACACGGCCATGACTCGTGTCAAGGCTTTTAATCATTCACTGACCCTTTACACTGCACATGGCTTAATAGGTTTTAGTCAAAATTTAGATTGTGTAAAAAGCTTCCATCATGTTCTGGTCTCAGGTTCTCTATCACAGTGGTCCCCAACCTTTATTTCATCACGGACCGGTTTAATATCGGAAACTATATTTACGGCCCGGCGTTTAAGGAGTGGCAGATAAATATACGTATACATATTTATACAAATAAATGATACGCATAAAAATGGGGATATTTTAAAAATATGATATGATAATCTTTAAAATACAATAATAAACGTAAATCCGATGTGTATTCGCAGCTTTATTAACAGCATTTTCATAACAACGAGCCAACAACAGAACACGGGTAATATCCCCATTTTTTTCTGTGCAGCCCGCGAACCACTACCACATGACCCATGGCCCGTATCAAAGCAAGTAATGGCCTGGTCTGCACTTACTATCTTTAACTGGACCATGTACCACTATGGAATAATGGTAATGGGATCATCTGAATCTGGCTGGCCACCACTTAACCACTTAATCAAAATGTAATGCCACAGAAACATTTTACACCGTTGTCTGGAAGTAGGACTTGTGTCCCAGAGTTATGACAAAATCCTTAAGAGAAAAGTGGCTGCTACAGCTAGACTAATTTTGGCCTGCAATTCTTGCTGTTGTCATAACTGAACATTGAAGTAACCTTGACAGTAATTAGTCTGAAATTGTCTGCTTTTCTGGGCATATTTTTGAGTGAGAGGCACATTTTGTGTTTTTTGCAAAAAAAACTTGCTTGGAATTGACTGTGTACATATAATTAGATCCACCTATTCAGCCTAACCAGACTACATATGAACCTTCATTTTAGCTGACATTTGATACATAAGCTTGTGTGACCTCAGTTTCTAGCTAACAAAATGTATATCTATATTTTATTCTAATCTATATGAACTTAGTTATTTGACTTGTCATTAAGGAAATGAATAAGAAGTGGGCTCCATTCAGTAAAGCAGCTAAACCAATCACTGCTCCCTAGGTAAGCAAAGAACCAGTCAGTACATCTGTTTCTTGGTGTCTTTGGCTGATTATATGATGCCCCTTGTTCTGAGCAGGCAGCAGCCTAGAAGTTTGGCTGTGTCCAATTACTAAACTGTGTAAATATTTATAATTCTTAAATATAACATTAATAAATAATACACTATCAAGACTTTCAATTTTAGTTTAGTCCACTAACACACACAGTGCTAGTTCTCTGTGACAGGGTCAAAAAAGCAAATTGAGTTTTGAGTGATTATTACTGAGGAGCATTAATCATGTGTTCCCTCCTTCAAGGGTGAAGCCTGATTTAATTACCCTTCTGCCTTCCATAGGTTAAAGTGATGGACATGAATCTTTAACGATGCAGGAGATCCATATTATGGATTGTTGGAGTAGTCTGTTATTGCATGTGCTTGTAATAGTTTATGCATATGAACTGACCTGGCAAGGTCTGATGTCACACGAGGAGAAAGAGGCTGTTACTGACTGTTAAATGTCCTCAGGGAATTTATACACAGAAGAGATTTGACCCACAGCGAGTCAAAGAGGAGGTGGTGGATTTTGCTCGGTTCAAGTGGCCTTTACTTTTCTCACGCTTCTATGAGGCCTTCAAGTTCTCAGGTATGATAACTCTTTACCTCTGTTATTTTTAGGCATGCATCAATCCAACTTTTTCTCTCCTGATACTAATTCTAATATCTAAATCTCATATAAAACCAGCAGTTTCATACAGCATCTGTTTTGTATTAGTAAAGTACATAAATACTTTAGAAGCAATCATACTATATAAGAGATAGAAAATATAGTAAATATTCTTTTAGAATTGTGCACATTTTTTAAATTTGAGTAGTTCTTAAAATTTCATTATTGTAATATTTCATTGACCATGACTCAGAATAAAAGGTTTGAAAAATCACCTGTCTGACCTAAAATGTTGTGCTCGTTTTTAATAGCTTCTGCTAATGAGCTACTAAAGATAATAATAATTAAATTATTTTTGTTACATGTGTTATTACATTTTTAAAAATGCATTTAAAGACAGCCAGGTTAGCCTCCTTTTATTAAAACCTCAAACTATTAAACTGTTAATGTCTGCCTCATGTCAGATCTGTTTCATACAGTCAGTATCGCTGTACACAGAACTGGTGCACAACAATTTATTTGAAACCATACTTCTTATGTCCTGTTTTTCTTGAGATGTGGACTTGATAATGATTCTTTTCCTACACGGACAGGTCCCAGTCTGCCAAAGAATGATGTGATAGTGGCAGTGAACTGGACTGGTGTTTACTTTGTGGATGAACAAGAACAGGTCCTTCTGGAACTCTCCTTCCCTGAGATCACTGCAGTATCCAGCAGCAGGTCTGTACTGTAAACCTTTCTTCTCAGAAACATTGCACAATAAATTAGAAATTCAATAACAATGCCATTACTTAAATGTGTCTAAATCTCTTATTTAAAAATCCTGAATCCAGCACACTCAGTCATTCCTTTAATACTTGTTATTCAGATACTGATTTAGACTTTTCTTTACTATTTTTGCTATTGAAGGAGCTTGCTGTTTTAGCAGTATGATTTAGCCTTGTAGTTTTACTACACTGAAAACATTAACATTACATGAGTCAAATAAGCACATAATTTCCACATGAATAAAATATTACTTTAATACAATGTTTTCTTTCGGTTTTCTTTTTATTTTGGCAGTAATTGTGCTATTAAATACATTTTATTCGAATGGAAATGAAGCACTACTTTTTTCAGTGTGTAGCTGTTCCGTGAATGTAAAGCTCTCCTCTTCACAGGGGAGGCAAGCTCCAGGGCCAGAGTTTTACCCTTGCTACTATTAAAGGAGATGAATATACATTCACTTCAAACAATGCGGAAGACATTCGTGAGCTGGTAATCAGCTTCTTAGATGGCCTTCGTAAGAGATCAAAGTTTGTGGTGGCTCTTGTGGACTGCCATAACACTGGTGAGCTGAAATAAATATTACACTCGAAGTGTACTCAGTTAGAAGAAATACTGCTGTTAAAAACTGAGTATTTGTCACCTTTGTTTCAGATCATTTATATACAACAAAGACTACTTCAGTATCATAGAATACAGTTTTCCAATGTTTTCACCAACTAACCCTGTTTAACTAAACCATAGCTGACCATTTAGTTGACAATTGGGTTTAGTTAAATATATACAGAAAGAAAGAAAACAATACTTTCTCACTTTTTCACTGTATGTTGATTAAATTAAAAGCAAGATCAGATTGTACACGTTCTTTTATATTTTATATAGATGCTTCCAGTGCAAGTCACATTGTACATGTATGTGGTTTCTTTTCTTTAGCTGGGCATGATTCCCTGTTCCTGAGTTTCTCAAAGGGAGATTTAATCCTGCTGGATGAACACACAGGAGAACATGTGCTGACCTCTGGCTGGGCTCATGGCGTCAATGACAGGACCAAAAAGAGAGGGGACTTTCCTGCTGACAGCGTCTATGTGCTGCCCACCATCACCAGACCACAATATGACATTGTGGTGAGTCAGCTGTTCTTTTGATTAAAGAAACTATTAATGCCCAAATCATTTGCCTATTTAGTAACTATAAAAATTTAGTTGGTTAATATTGGATTTTTATTAGATTTTTGACTCCCGGGCACAGATGCTTAGGGACCTTAGGGATCAAACCTGCAATCTCCCAATGCAAGGCCAATGCAAGACAGTTGTGCCACTCCAGAGCCTGACAATAATACATACATTATGTAGTTATGCTACATGAGAAACTAAATTAGGAATGACTGTGAACCCACTGTAAACACATTATGCCTGCAATCTCTCAATGTTTTGTACAATTTTTAGAACTCCCAGTGTGTTTTTTTAAAAAATGTACAAAACTGGCAGACAAGCTTATGTACTCATGTAATTTTGTTGTTTTTATGTCTCTCTTGTTCACCTTATGTTTTAGGCTTTAGTAACTATGTCTCCAGACCAGAGGAAGGACTCTATAGGTTTATCACAACTGCACATGATGGAGAGTGAGGACAAAGTAAAGCCTTATACTTTGGAGGAGTTCTCATATGATCACTTTAGGTACATCAAACCCACACTTCAGTTTCTCACTCTAAGAGCGACATAAATTTTATTTTACTTTCATAGTAGTTAGCAAATAGTTCATTTTTTCATTAATTAATTTTTCATAAATTTTGTCATACTAACAATAAAATCCATTCCTCTGGCACCAGACCTCCTCCCAAGAGTACTCTCAGTCGTGTGATGATTACTAAAGGCAGAGGGAAGGATAAGCTGTGGTGCTGCTCCAGAGAACCTTTGAAGCAGCCTTTGCTCAAGAAGGTCTTGAACCATGAGGAACTTGCTCAGGATGCCTGCTTGGCCTTCATCGATATCCTTCATTTATCTTGCTATTCATAGTGCTATGCTGTTAAAGTTTTAAACTATCTCATGTTTTTTCACACGTATGTTTTATCCTTTACTTCTCTTCTGAACCTATCATGAAGTATATGGGTGACTACCCCTCTAAGAGAACTCGCTCAGTTAATGAACTGACAGATCAGCTCTTCGAGGGAGCATTGAAGGCTGAGCCACTAAAGGATGAGATCTTCTGCCAGATCATGAAACAACTTACTGAAAACCATGTGAAGTAAGTCAAACATTCACATTTCTCTCCTTCGCCAGTTTCTGATAGAGCCCTTGTGATGGACACAGGGCTGACCTCATATAAATATATATACAGGTACAGTGAAGAGAAGGGTTGGGAGCTGCTGTGGCTTTGCACTGGCCTCTTCCCTCCAAGTAATAATCTCCTGCCTCACGTGCAGAAGTTTCTGCAGTCCAGAAAGCACCATCCACTTGCCCCAGACTGTATGCAGAGACTTCAGAAAGCCTTGAGGTAACATGTTTGAAATTACAAGCACAAATATGGAATATTTCATGATCTCCTGTGCACTGACATTTTCTGATATTTTCTGTCAGAAATGGCTCTAGGAAATACCCTCCGCACCTGGTAGAGGTTGAAGCCATTCAACACAAAACTACACAGATCTTTCATAAAGTTTACTTCCCTGATGACACAGATGAGGTGGGCTCATTTTTGATCTTACACTCTTGAACAGGAGGGGCCAAAAGGAAACAAACCACAGAGCAGTAATTCCCAAACTTCTGGCCTACAAACAGATTTTACTAACAAACCATGTAATTATGAAAAATTATGTAGTGTGTTGAATTTTACTTGTTTGTGTAGTCATCATAAACACAAAAATATTGGAAAATCTAATTTAGCAAATAACTGCACCTTCGGTCATTGCCACCATTGTCCACTGGTGCCACCACAGTGTTCAAATGTTCTGTAGCATCTGGGATTTTTTTTACAAACTTATTTTTAAAAAACGATGACATTTTTTATTTGTAACACCCGCTAAATTACTTATTTTACCAACTGAATTTTAATGTGCTTATGCTTTTCTTGGCATTTTTGTTCCTGTACTTGGTTGTTTTTGGTACGGCCTTGAGAAGCAGGAGCAATCCTCCATCATGCTCTGACCCCATTAGAATTCCAAACTAATTTCAGTAACACAATTACAGAGTGGTGTTTATGCTGGGCTTTAGGGAATAAAGCAACATTTTTATACAGAGAAATGGCGCTTAAAACTAAATGTGAATAAATATGTATTTTTAATAAACAATGTGTACTTGTGTTCGGCAAAATTGATGACATACAAAACCAATAGGAAATATTGACTTATTGCCTTAATTAACTTAAACATCCTGTAATTATCCTGATGAAATTCACATAAGTTAAAATACAAACCAGTTCAAAGAAAAACAAAAAAAAAGAGATAGTCTTTTCATTGTATGTCTTATTTTTCAGGCCTTTGAAGTGGAGTCGAGCACAAAGGCCAAAGATTTCTGTCTGAACATCTCTGGCAGAATGCTGCTCAAATCATCTGAGGGTTTCAGTCTTTTTGTCAAGATTTCTGACAAGGTAGAGCAAATGTGCCAAAAGAATAGTAATGTCAGGGGCTGCTATACTCTTACTGAACTCTGTGTACAGTTAAATCTGATAAATTTGATAAACCTTTTAAATGAGTCTTGCATGGGCCAGGAGAACCATAGCTATTATTCAGTCTTTGTCATATTTAAGTAGCAGTTTATAACATATTTTTTGTATATGAAGTATTTATTTTTTGCATTGCATCTGTATGTCTGAATGAGTGATTTCCAACACTTGGGTTTTCTCAGGTCATCAGTGTGCCAGATGGAGATTTCTTTTTTGACTTTGTAAGACACCTCACTGACTGGATCAAAAAAGCCAGGCCTGTTAAGGATGGTAACGATATTTATTACATCTATTCACTATAGAGCATCCTAATAAAAGACAGACATGAATATTCTTAATTTCCTCTATGGTTAAGGTATAGTGCCTTCACTGACGTATCAGGTATATTTCATGAAGAAACTGTGGACCAATACTGTCCCAGGAAAAGACTCAATGGCTGACTCTATCTTTCACTACTACCAGGTGAAGAAAGCTCCATCAAATTGTTTTTAAATATATGCTCTCTAATAAAATGCTGTTTATCTTGTTTACTTGTGTGTGTAGTATGTAGCATAAAATTATGTGTAATATGCTGCATAATTTATCAACCTGCTTTAGGAGCTTCCCAAATACTTACGTGGCTACCACAAGTGCACTCTTGAGGAGGCTTTTCAGCTGGCAGCTCTGATTTATCGGGTGAAGTTTGAAGAGGACAAATCTCAGTTTGTTAACCTTTCCAAGATACTGCAAGACCTAGTCCCCCAAGATCAGGTCAGACAGCTCTCACCTGATGACTGGAAACGGGTGAGTTACAAAGATCTCTGCCCTACATGCTGAATATGAACTGATTTGTTCAAATCATGTGAATTATTTGACTGATCTCTTTTTTTTCCACAGACCATTGTGCAATGCTTCAACAAGCATTCAGGGAAAACTCGAGAAGAGGCCAAACTCATGTTCCTGAAAATTGTTTCCAAGTGGCCTACTTTTGGATCAGCCTTTTTTGAAGTCAAAGTTAGTTTTCCAGTATATAATAAATAAATAAATTGACTAACAAAATCCATTTTCATCATACTACATTCTCAATTGAAAATGTTTATACTTTTATAATATCTACAAATTAATGTAATAAAATATTGTGACATTTCAGTGAAATACCAAAGCTATAAGTGAGTACAACTTATTATATAATGACAACACAATTCATATCTTGTTTCAATATTCATCATAGCAAGCCACAGATCCCAACTTCCCTGAAATCCTGCTGATTGCTATTAACAAGAACGGCGTTAGTCTCATTGACCCAAAAACAAAGGTATGGCTTCAAAGAGTTGGTTCAGAAAGTTTGATTGATGCACTCCTACTGATGATATTTCTTTGCAACAGGATATCTTGATGACACATCCTTTCACTAAAATATCTAATTGGAGCAGTGGGAACACCTATTTCCACATCACAATTGGCAACTTGGTAAGAGGCAGCAAGCTGCTCTGTGAGACTTCACTGGTGAGTCATGCACTGATTAACATCACATTCCCAGAACCATTCCAAATGCACTTAAATATAAAGACATGCAACAATAATGCCTGAGTTATGCTAATAGAAAATGACCCCTAATAGCGAGGTGATTTCCCATTTTTGATCACAGGGTTACAAAATGGATGACCTTCTGACATCTTACATCAGTCAGATGTTAACTACAATGACGAAACAGCGCAGTTCTCGTGGGAATAGCAAGTAACGCATCAATACAAAGGCCAAGACTGTTTGTTAAACACATTTGTCCAAGTGAACAAATAAGAAGCCTTTTTCTGTCCAACCTATTAAACTGAAAATGATTTTTTATAAATTACGAGCCTTAATGTTGAAGTGTAAATTTACAGAAATCCTGGGACAACTCTACATAAAGATTTGTGTTTAATCTTAATGATTTAGGAGTTATAACAAAGCAGTCAAACTGCTGACACTGTTTTACAGTTTATTAAATCCACCTGTTCCTTAGGTTTATTTACACACCCTGATTTTAGGAGTATAGTTTTTTTCATTCAAATTTCTTTCTGTTAGTGCATTTGAGCTGTACCTACCTACACATATTCTTATACAGAATCTCCCTAAATTATGTTGTCTGGCACATAAACTGGTGTTTTGATCATATGCTGTTTGATCCTATACCAATCTACAAGGATCCCTAAACCATGGTTTGAGACTCTTCAGGATTCTAGGCCTGTGTATCAGTGTACTCTAATGTTCTACTTGATTTTTTCCATTCATGTTACCTTTACTTTATAAAATACATGAGTATTTTTTAAATTTACATACTTTCTAGAAAGAGCAGCTATAAATCGTTACCCACATTACAAAAATTTACCAAGCATTACATTAGCTGTACACAAAAATATTTGTCAAAAAGCATTTTGTAACAATTACCTAAATTTAGCCACTACAGGATCAAATATAAACTGTTATTTAGAATTTATTTATTAAGTTTAGAATGTGGGTGGTATTGGCTGTAATTTAAAATGAGAACACTTGAGAACACTGTACAATCTATTGTAATTTTCTAATGATGAATGCTGCTGTTTTGTAAAGAGAAATAAAATGATAAAATGTGTGTGGTGCTTTATTATGTGCATTAGTATTAAATACAACCAGCTTATAAGTAAACTTTGTTTAAAAGAATTAGTTTGTTATTAATGTCTAGGGTACATATGATAATGGCAAGGTTTAGGCTATATCTCATTTCCTAATCTGAAAAGCACTATAGTCAGTCATTCAAAATAAGCCGTTTTAAGGATGAATCCAGAGAAATATCTGACTGACGTGAAAAATGTACAGATGACAATGCCGTGGCATGCGAGGAAACAGAAAGCACATTTTACCTAAAATATCTGTATTAGCCTTTGTCAGGCTGTGACCCGCATTTTTCAACATATATAGGATTTGTTCCATAGGATGGAATAGAACAAATATATAGGATTTGTTCCCCTCCTGTTGACATGTGAAAAAACTGAGAGCACCACTGGAAACCGCCACGCTTGACTTGAGGCTTTTATTCAGTGTAAACAGAAATGGGCTCGAGGACCCTCCAAGTTCAACAGAAACAAAGCTAGGAGTACTCACACATCAAAACGTGGAGAGGGACTGACACATGGGATCAGTGCAGTAAACGAAATACCAGTTGCCAGTCACGGTGCACACATTTTAAATCAAACAGACAGGGACATGAACCAATGGGAAACACAGGGTGATAATCAGGACACACACATCAGGTGAGAGGGATGACAAGACTTAACCACAAACAGGTGACACTACACAGACAGGAACCATCAGGGAACAAGGGGGACCCCTAGTGGGTCTACATGGGAACACAAGGGAGGAACAGATATATAGCACACAACATGACTAAACCATAAACAGGGACAAGGTGAACTAGAACAGACACAGAATCAGGGCCGAACAGGAACAGAGCGGATCAGGGACAGGGCCAATCAGGACCACAGGACACATCAGGAACCAGGCTAGACAGGGACGGGAACCTAAGGACACAACAGGGCAGGACCACACAGACTAGACAGGCTTACAACAGACAGAACACACACAGACATCACAAGAACTGAATACACAAGACAAGACCAAACTGAACATGATTCCTTCAACAAAACCAAAAAGCCATAAGGGCATCAATAAACAAACGTAAAGGCCTCAGCATTAAACGCTGGCATAGTGTCCTTGAAATCAGGCACAGAAAACAGGAACAGAAAAACAAAATCACGGCTCACACCAGTCCAGGCCGTGACACATGGTACATTACTGGACTGTGTTAATTAAAGGGGCGGGGGAGAAAAATATATTCCTGCATAACAACATTGTGAAGTCAAAATACAAATAAATAGGCTGTAACTTGTTCATATTACACACTGAAAAAGTCATTTTCATCTTCTGTGAAATTTATCCTTTTAAGTGCAGTGCTTGAGTATGATGAGAAGTCCACCCTACAACCCAGCAAATAGTAATAACCCATATTAAACCAATCACATGCAGTACATGTACATGTGAAACTGGGGATAATAATGAACTGGCAGTTAACTACTGGTAACAAATGACTACTGGTTCAGGAAAGGCAGGAAGTATTGTCACCAGTATTGTTAGTGTTCTTCATATGTTCTTTAGACTTTTGAACAGCACTGCTCCTGTTAGACTTCTGACCTACAACAGTGCTTACTGACAGTTTGTTTTAGCCACATAAATCTGTGTTCCACCAACAATGATCTTTATTTTTGGAACATGTTCAGAGATTGGCTGCTCAGTTAAATCTTGTAATTAATCTTTCAGCACTTTGAGGAGAAGGCCTTAACCTTCAGAGATATGAGGTAAATACAAACCGGATTCCAAAAAAGTTGGGACACTAAACAAATTGTGAATAAAAACTAAATGCAATGATGTGGAGATGG
>JBBPDE010000021.1:6478300-6502008 GCA_037974605.1 Nannopetersius ansorgii | reverse complement strand
GAAAAGTCATAAAATAAGAAAACGCTGAGCTTCAGAAAAGGAGAGAGGAGGAGAGCCCCCCCCCCCCCCCCCCACGACCCCAACAGACCCAGACCCCCGCCCCAGAGGCAGAGGTCACTGGCCTTTCAGTGTGGCAGAGAATATCCAGGTAGATAAAAGTAATATTTTAGTCATCTTCGGCATTAATTAATATTAATTTTCAAAGTGCAGCTGGTCATTTGTTACTTCAGCTAGCTCAAAAGTATAAGTTGTTTTAAGTGCTCTTTATTTGTTGTATTTTCACTAATTGTTTATGTTAAATTTATTTTTAATTATTATTGTTTTATTTATTGTTTATTTGTATTGTAGTTTGGTGTAAACATTTTGTGTTCTTTCTTTATTTAAGAAAAAAAATATTGTTCTATTGCTATTGTATTGTAACTTTGCTCCAATTCTGTCCTGGGTTTTAATTAAAATTCAAAGGAATAATCACAAAAACACTTAAAGGACAGGCAAATTCATTTAGATTTAGCAATTTGATGATGCATCCACCTTAATTATTAAAAAGTAAAAAAAGAACACAAAAGTATCTGTATCGTTATCGGCGATACTGGCTCTGTATTTACTTGGTATCGAATCGATACCAAATTTTGTGGTATCTCACACCACTACTTTCCTTTAAAGCCGCAATAACTTAAATTACCACCAGGGGGAAACTTAACCCTTCCGGTCACTGACAGGAGTCAGAACAGTATTTAAATATTAGACTACTGTTTTGATTAGACTACTACTTGACAGTACTGAGATATTTGACAGTACTGTATTAATCTATTAGACAGTGCTGCTTTGAACTGTTAGACTACTGTATTGAGATATTAGACAGTACTGCACTGAACTATTAGACTACTGTGTTGAGATATTAGACAGTATTGCATTGAACCATTAGCCTACTGTATTGAACTACACTGTACAGAATATGGACAAAAAGGTTCTAAATCAGAAAAGGAGAAGGCGGGGCATACTATCACTTCCTTTTTATCTGGTATGCTGAACATATAGTCAGAGAAGCAGGACAAGATTAAGATTATTAACATAAGCAAATAACTCCAAAATACTTCCCAAAATAGCTGGTCGAAGACCATGAGAGGAGCCATGAACAAGCCAGTATCAGAATCAGAAAACTTTACTGATCTAGGATTAAATTTCTTTTATGATTGCAGAGAGACACCGAGACAAGAACAATATGAAATATAAAGTCTAAATAAGTGTAATTTAAAAATATGTGGAAAAAACTATGAAATACACCATGTTGTATACATACATACTAGATACATATCAACATAAATAACAACATAAATAAATAAGTTAATTCAACACTTTCTGTCGTTAGTTATTTCCATTACCATATTACAAGACTGTTTGAGAAGTTTTAAGATCCGAGTCGGTGGGCATTAGTCCTTAATGCAAAACAACGCAAAAATGTCAAATTGCACAAGAGACTTCTCTTCGCGAAACTGCAAAATAAGTGTGAATGAGGCTGGATCAAGCGCTAGTGAGTAGGGAACGAGTGTACATTGAGAGTACGAGACGCACAAATAACGTACGTTAATCCTCGCGTTTTAAACATGGCAGCGTCGGTGGCTGTGGGAAGCAGTGTTGTGCGGCATGAGTGGTATATCTAGAGCTGAAATGTAGAAGCTTTTTCGGCTCTCTAGGAAGGACCACGGTTGATTCGACACAAGCAGAGCACTGACAGCTAGACGAGGATGTGAGGAGGACCCAAGTGTTTTTGTAAACGCGGAGTTTATAGAATAAAGCTGCAGCAGCAGGTAGGATTAGAGTCCGCCACGGTAGCAGCTAGCAGCTCTCCTTCAGATAACAGGAGTGACCTTCCACTCTCACACACGGTCTGCCCTGTAATAACGAGCCTGCTTTTGCCACTGCATCGTCGTTCATACTAAATCCTTATTGTTTACGACGAAATTAAAGAACACGTGCGTTTGTAAATCAATCTCAGTTAGCTGCTGCCACGCACGTAGCTTCTAGCAAGGTGGTTAACATAAACCACCTTAACTGGCAACCTGTCTCCTCTTAATAAGCACTGCTACGTGTTTACAGGACCTGTAGGCGTTGTTGGGAAAGTCATTAAGCTAAAAAGTTTCTGTGACCATAGTTTATACTGCATTAGCCTATTATTACCCAGAATCCTTGTGTTCTATAATGTTAAATGCATCTGTTTATGTTTCCTATTGCAGCTCAACAGGAGTTGGTTCTGCCTGCGCTGAAATGAGGCCAGGATTTGTCATTTCACACTCATTTCACAAGCAAGAATTGCGTGTGTTAGTTTAGTTGTCTCTGGACACCAAACGTCGGATGACAAACACCAAAGGTTCCTCGAGCAGTTTTGTTTTTGCCTTGAGTGTTATTTCCATCACCTTTGCATTTTTGTCAGTAGAATGACATCCGGAGCTTTACGAAAATTTCTCTGCAATGGAAATTCAGTCGTGACGATTTTCAGCGGGAGCTACTGTAGTCGCCTTCATTTCCACCAGACAGCTGGTTGTAAAGTGGCCTGGCAGGCTGAATCTGGCTTTAAACCCTCAAAAGTTGCAGTTGTGACAAAGACCACGAGGTATGAGTTCGAACAACAAAGATATCTCTATGCGGGACTGTCCGAAGAGGATCTTAAACAGTTGGTAAGAAAAATGACAGTTTGTGGTGTACCATATATTTATTTATGTAGAGTATTTAACCATAGGAGACTAGAAGTTCTCATAAAAAAGTCCCAGTAATTAATGTCTTACTTGTTAGATATACCACTACATTGGATTTCCTAACTGGAAACTTTTAAAACCTTTTAATTCACTTTACAATAAAACACCTGGTTTTCCGCTAAATCAAAATGAACAATGAAAACTTTATACTCATATTTAGCCATGTAAGCATCTTAGCAACCACACCTTCCAAGCATGAAGCAGATAAGACTGTGTAATCTCTTTCAGTGTCAATCGCAGAGAATTGTTTCATTTACTGTTTCTTTAACCCTAGCTTGCCTTGAAAGGATCTAGCTACAGTGGACTTTTGGAGAGACACAACATACACACTCACAATGTTAGACAGATTGTGGACAATCTGGAGTAAGTGGTGCACATTTTGATGTATAAACACTGTTGATATGTGTAAAATGACTCAAGTATATAATCTTTTTTCTTATTCTTAGAAAAGAAGGGGTTGAGGTCCGTGTTGTGAAAAGAGGAGAATATGACGAATACTCCGTCAGATGGGCAGACGCCATAGTATCTGCTGGAGGTTGGTTGAGTTGTGCTTGTACCTGAAGGCTGTTTAGGCATGGTGCAGCTTGTGAAGTCATTACAGCCAGCAGTATTAACGAATGTGGCACTTCTTTGCTTTCAGCATTATGGTTTACCCACAGAAAACGAGCCAGTCTGCTTTGTTTCCTCTTCCACCTTTTTAGGAGATGGCACTATGCTACTAGTTGCCAGTAAAGTGTTTGATAAGAACAAGCCTATAATAGGAGTCAATACTGATCCAGAAAGGTAAAAACAAATGTGTGGGCACATTTATGTTCATGAAATTAGGATTATTTTTTCTTTCAAATGTATGAAATGCATTTTTTTCTTTTGGAAATGAAGGTCAGAGGGCCATTTGTGCTTACCTGTGCGCTACACACATGCATTCTCTGAAGCATTACATAAACTAAAGAAGGGAGAGTTCAGGTGGGTCTCTTATTGTACAGTATATTGCCAGGTACAGTTTTTTGTGCCAAGGGTAGGAAATGTATTGCACATCTTGCTCATGCTCAGTCATGTCCAAAATCAGTAATGTTTTCATGCTGCCCTCTAGAGCCCATACTTGCTGGCTGAATTGCAGTTTCCTGGAATAGTAATGTTATTAATAACTTTTAATGATGTGTCTTCACATACTATTTCCTGTAATCTCTCCACCAGGTGGCAGTGGCGCCAGAGGATCCGGATGCACTTGGAGGGCACCGGAATTAATCCGACTCCTGTGGATCTGCATGAGCAGCAGCTGAGTTTGGAGCAACACAACAAGGCGCACCGCAACACCACTGAGTCTCAGCGCAGTATGGCTACCCTTTGTTTAATGTTTTTTTTTTTATTCATTTATTAATTCGTTTTTACTGGGGGTGGGGTATTTGGGATCATTAAAGCTAAACTTTTAAAGAGTGGAAACAAATTATATAAGATGAGCCTTTATTTAATTTTCTTGTGATTATAGAAAACATGGCATGTTGAAGTTTAATGTTAGCGTAACATAAGCATGTGACAAGCTTCTGAAAACACTAGTATGTCGTAGACTCATGTGATGATAACTTTGTTGATGGAATGCGTATTTTATGTGTCTGGCCTATAACATTTTGTGATGCCTGACCATTGTACAGTGACCAGAAACTTTTTATTTGCCTTTGTATTAAGAATACTACTACTAATACAACTGCAGTTGTTTGGCATATGCTTTTGTCCAAAGCAACTAACAATATGAAGACATAATCAGGCTTCAGGACAATATGAGAACCAAATATTAGGTGCTAAATTAATGTAAGAGTAGTGCAAGAAGACGACCAGAGGAGATGCTCTCTGACAAGATGAGTCTTAAGTTGTTTTTTGACGATAGAGAGGGAATACCTTTATCCTCAATCCATTTCAAATTTATCTGCCAACCTATTATTTGTTGCCAAAAAGGAGTGCGTTATTAGCTTTGCATCATCTGCCAAGATCCTCTGGTGTTATTTGTGTTACTACCTGTTGTCTGTCTGTCTCTTTTTGGGATTTTTTTTTTGTTTTCTTTTAAATTAAAAGCACCAGTCTGCACTTTACCCCCTCCCCATAGTCGTTGTCAAAAGAGACTAAATCCAAAGAGTACAGAGACAAAAGGACAACAAAAATGTTTGTGACACTCATTGCATGGAGCTCTAAAGTGCTGAGAGCTGCTGAGGTAACATGTTGTTTTGATGACAGGTACAACACATAACAGCTACACAACACCACACCTACTTCCTGTCAGAGGACTCAATGAAATCTTCATTGGAGAGTCACTCTCCTCCAGGTATCTGTTTGCCAGCTATGCCATCCTTAACCATTTTGATTTGCCTGCCATCAGTTTGTCCATGAAGCACACTCATCGACCCCTCTCCTCCTTACTCCATGCATCCCATCCACCTCCCCTTACTTGTGGATCTCTATCTGCCACAGGGTGAAGTATAAATCCTTCAAACCCCATCTTACCCTCTCGCTTCATAGGGCTTCCTACTACGAGATCTCGATTGATGATGGCCCGTGGGAGAAGCAGAAGAGTTCAGGACTCAGCATCTGCACAGGAACAGGATCCAAAGCCTGGTAGACAGCATTGTGGTTTGCTTCTTTTAACAAGTTAAAAATTTTAGTAGCTAATTTGCATATTTCTTTGTTACGTACAGGTCTTATAATATTAATAAACTGGTGGAGCAGGCTGTGGAGGATGTCCTTAGAATAGGTATGAAAAGAATGCAAATGTGACCCTAAATGGTTTACTAGCTAATTTGTGTAACAGATGGTCAGATAGTTTGAAATTCCCTTCTCTGTATTTTGATTTTCATCAGTGTCAGTATGAATTGGATTTTTGGTCATTATCACAATTCCTGCATAATTAAATAGGAGTATGTAAAATGAAACTTCACAGAAACAAGTCACAGCTACAAACACATTGCCAGGTCCAGTGGTGTTCTGACTTAGCAGTACTTACTTTTTTATTGCAATTAAATGTTTATTCAATTTCAATGATTCGATTATGGAGATATTTTGAAACTTGGTGGAAGTTCCCCTTAAGAACTATGAGAGGCTTGTGAGACCTTGTGTACTCTGAGGGAGGAAAAGAACTTGCAATAAATGAGTAACATTATAAATTGAATTTAATCACCATAATTTAAACATTTCAAATAGGTAAAGCCAAAACGGGTTTGGATATTCCCTTAACCCGAGAGGTCATTGAGAGTGGTAAGTGTTTATAAGATTACATTATAACAATACTTTTATTGTTTTTACAATTTTTTATTAATCTTTTGATACATGCAATTAGTGTTCAGTGTCGATCTTGATTATGGTTTTATGGTATTTGTAGTGACCGAGGCATACAATGAGTCTCTCATCTTCAGTCCAGAGGAGAAAAGGCTTTTCTTCAGCGTCAGAGAACCCATTGTGAACCGAGTGTTTTCCAATAGCCGGCAAAGAGGTTTTGCAAGCAAGTATGTTTTGCTACCGTGTTTAAATATTATTCTCAGTTCTAAACTCAGTTAGGGTTTTTTTAGGGATCGCGAAAGCCAGTACATTTCAGGGGTATTCCAAAACCATGTGTAATCTAACAGTAATACCTTAAACTTCATATTGTGGTCATAAATATGACTTCTGTTAACACAGCAGCTGCTTGTTGTTTTAAGGATCTTTAAACGTGGCTAAAAGAAAGATTATGCTGTAGTCTTTCATGGTCTTTTTTTGTGAAAATATTCTGATTTGTATCAAGTCTGGCAATTATCAGATTAGAGTTGTTAAAGGCTGCCAATTAATTGTTAAAGTCTCCGTGTCTTACTTGAAGGGTATGTGTTCGCTCAAGATGCTGGGATGCTTGCATGGTGGTAGATGGAGGAACATCCTTCGAGTTCAATGATGGTGCTATTGCAACTATTGGCTTACATGACGAAGACCTGCTAAGAACAGTTATCCTTGACGACTGAATTATGATTACAAAACCAGCACTTTTTTTTTCTCAATTTTTTAAGATTACTTGGAGCCTTGAAGACAAAAGCTGACCCAAGGTCTAAAATGTTACTGTTGCAGCAGATTTCTGCAATAAGGTTCATCTTTCTTAGAGATGGAAATGTACTTTTAACTAGTTTTACAGCTTTTGTTATTGTGACTTGGTTATTCCTGAAACTGCTTGAAATACCTTTTTTTGAATTAAAAATTGTCTTTGGAGATAGTGTATCAGATTTGGAAGTTGAAGTATAAGGCCCAACACAAATTAAAAAGCAGACAAAATGCTAAGTTTGGATTGTAAATCGATCTCTGTACTATAGCACTTTCTCAAGGGAAGTACCTATTACACCGATCACAAATCATTGGAGCCATTCACTTATTATTGTTCATCTACACTGCAAAAGGGACACTATTATAGTATTGTATGACTCCAAAATATCAAAGATGTGCTATTGGCAGGTCTAAGCATCAAGTGAATTTTTTCCTCATTTCTTTTGAGAGAACACAAATGAAATCATGGATTTTAGAAAGGAGTACATAAAATTTATTTAAAACAAGTGAACATGTAAAAAACACAATACACTGCATATCTGACTTCTATAGAGAAGTCAGTCATTCAAGTTTCTCATGTTCATGGTTCCAAAAATAGTACCACAGATTAAGGTTTCAGGTGTTTCACATAGAAAGGCTTAATATCCTGAACATTATTTATTCTCAGAAAAACAGTAAAGCAGCTGCATGTTTCGGTAAGAAATTTTAAAACCATAATCCATTATTTTGGCAGTTTTGAAAACACTACCATTTTTTTTCTTAATGCATTTGAATATTTAAAACAATCTTTTGTGGATATAAAAGTTTCCCATAAAAAATTGTGCATTTACAACACTACAGTTTGTAGCTTCACTTCAAAATAAATCTGCCCTTACTGATTCATGAACATTCAAAGGTTGTGTAATTTTCCCTTTACTATCATCACTTCAGAAATGCAATGTAATTTTCAAAGAATGTCTCCATAACAAAATGCACTTAAATGTGATTGTCAGGATAAAACATTGTTGCCCAGGAACTGGTTAACTGATGGTTTTATTATGATGGTTAAGGAATGTTGAGGTATCCATGTGTATAAACATGACTTAGTAGCATCCATTACAGAATTGGAAGGATAGTCACCAATGCAACAAATCATCCAACACATTGTAATTACAAAGAGGTTCTGAGACAAACAGAAAGACGACAAATGGTCGCATTTAAAACTAATGAACTCTTAAAAATTGTGATTCTGCAACTTTTAAAAGGACCCATTTGCAAAGCACTTTAAACTGTTCACTGAACAAGGCTTAAGCTTTGAAAAGATTTAATCTTTAAAAAAAAAAATTGGGAGGACAAAAGGTTAGGCCTGTTAAAAATTAACTTTAATTTTAAAAAACACTTAAAAAAGAAAAGCTTTCCAGTGGTGGCCCTTCAAGATAAAACATCTATTTGCCATCTGAGGCACGCTAAAATTCAGCTCTGTAACTATTTGTTTCAAAGGTTACAGTTTATATACCAGCCGGCAGTGCATTCCCCACAGAGTACGGTCTTTCCTTGTAGACAAAGTGGGACGTGCCACATTAGAAAAAAGCTGAGTGTTGATCTGTATATGTGGCAGTCCTTTACTGAGGATGGGCAGATAGCTGTCCTGTATCAGACCAAACACCTCCAAGGTCTGCAGCTTCTCAAACTTCTCAAAATCTCTGTAGCAGAAACAAAACATAGTATAAGCAAACAATGGCACAACAGCATTTTTTATAATTAATAAAAATGCATTCCAGATTAGCTCTCACACACTAGTGTAACATACATTAGAGCAGCTGGGTGAATCTGGTAGCAGCGACTCAGGGCCAAATGTCTGAGAAAGCACAGCTGCTGCAGGAACAGGAAACTGTCCGTTGTCACAAGTACACTATCACTGTAAGAAAGACATCGGCATTAGAGCTTAAAACCCTGACAATAAGGCAAACGCTTCAGTATTTTGGCCAGAACAGAGAGGCTCAGGAGGAACCTATATACTCAGAACATAACACTCCTTAACCAAGACATGACACCACAAAAATAAATGTTCATAAACACTGTCTATATCTTACCTGCTGGGTCATTGAAGTCACTTTGCACACTGTACAGATCTTACCACATTTGTAATGTGTGTACCTTTCCAAATTTCTTTTTAACTTAAATTTGATAACTTTATTGCAGTCTTATTAGTAGAATCGGGGGCTCATTTCACTACATGTACTTGTATGTGACAAAGAATCTTGAGCAACACACCGCTTGTCCCAGTCCATACCCAGACCCCTTACCTTAAATCCAAATGTATGAGATTTGGACATCTTTCCACTAGGTTCTTTACATCTGAACAAAGCAGAAAGAAAAACAGAAGACTTTAAACCTCCAAGTAAAGGAAATATTTAATAAATTCTGAACAATTCAAGTTCAGCTATTAAAAGGTGTCATTTTTTACTAGAATGCATCTACTAGATACATCAATAAATTAAAAGTATTACTGCATTACAAATGCATACTAAAAAGTTTAAGATTAATTGTTTTCTCGAATATCAACAAAGTGCAATAATAATGAATAATGCATTCAATGTATTGGCTAATAAAGTAGTATGAGTCATTCATGTAATTTTTTGTAAAATAAGCCTTTAACAAAAAATTTTTTAATATGTGAAATGATAACTTGCTTTCAGCAACACAACGTTGTGAACAAGCATTTTCTTTACCATCCATTGTCATGTTTTGCCTGTATCCACTGATATTGAGTTGAGTGACACTTGATGGAATGTTGTTTGCAATGGCTTGAACATGGTGACTGCTGAGATCACACCATGAAACATTCAGCTCTTCAAGTCTAGATCAAAGAGAACAAGAGGCAAAATAACTGACTGCATTGATGTTTCCTAATGTTTTTTTTAAATGTATCCAATGTTGGCAGTTAAAATGGTCCTTTATTTACATACTGGGTGCAGGACAGAAGCATCTTAGCCAGAGAGTCAGAAGAGAAACCAGTACAGCCACACAAATTCAGTCGGACCAGCTCCATATTCTGAGCCAAAGAACTGCAAAACAATTAATTAAATATATTGATTGAAAAACAACAAAATTCATAATGGGTGGTTTTCATTTCAACAGTATCATTCTTGTTCACCAAGTTTACATACTGGAGGGTGCTGTCAGAGAGTATCAATCCCTCAAGACTGAGGTTCTGTAGCCGCCTGCAACGGGACAAGATGTCCTCCAGAACAGAAGTCTTTATAGTGCAGCTAGACAAGTCCATATGCTGGACACGCAGAAGTCTGTAAAACACATGAGAAATAATTTAGAGGGGAGTGGGGGAACAGTACAGGAAAATTAGGAAAATGTGAAAGAGCCCACTACTCACTCCATATTTTTAAAACCAGGTTGACCAATGCAGACATGAGAACAACGAAGCCTCAGGACTCCAGCAGCAAGTACCTGGCCAAGTTCTGAATCTAACTGAGCTTTGCCCACCAAGTCCACGCTCTGCCACAAGGACTCATCAAAACTACATAAAAACAGATATGAGCAATTCTCAAAGACAACACATTTCACATTTTATATAATACTAAAAAATGTCAATTTGTTTGACAGCCAATATTAATCTGATTATGAATAATTACAGTAAATGTAGTAAACCAATGTTTTAAAATGAATTAAAATAAAAAGAAATAGCAGGGCAAAACTTACGCCAGACGATGCCAACGCTTACAAACACGAGAGGTCCTCAAGAGGTCTTGCAGCGAGAGGCAAGACAGAATACCCAGCAAGAGTTCATCTGGGAGACTATCCCAGCACAGACCAGCTTTCAGGATGAAACAAATCAGAAAAACACTCATGTTTCACATGATGCACTTTTAATGTAACTGAAGTAGCTCAAACATGATTGCAACTATGAATGATTTAACACAGTATTGGCCTAGCAGGAGTGGAGGTTTCAACCTGTGAAAACTACCATCACTTCCACCAATTTTAAACGTGTTTTTGCAACCTTTGTGCTTTTGTATTATGTTGTACTGTTTTATAGCATTTTGATAAGCATTTCGATAAACTTTGTAATATTGTGTCCTGAAATGTTTTTTTTTTCCAAGTCAGACCAACCTGTGTAGTGCAGAATTAGTTCTGTAGAATAAAGACCTTTGTGGTACGAAATTTGAAAAATTCATACGAACTTTGACAGCCAAAACAAAATCAGTACTGTGTTAAAATTATAATAAATAATAATATACAAAAACAGCATCTGACAGAAATGACTTCTCCTGAGCACTTACGGCCTGTGCAAATAACTGACCTGCTGAATCCTTGCTCCTCCTGGGACGTCTGGCCAGCACAAAAGCATTCTCTTTGCCTTTACCACAGGGCCTGGGTTGCTTGCGAGGAGGTGACCAGTGCTGGATGAGCTCATTCGGGGTGTTCTCTTCACCATAGCATGGCCTTCCTTTCCTTTTAGTGTGAGACATGCACAGCAGGGATCCCTCCAAGCTCTCATTCAGACATGGTAGCTCCTGAAGTGGTCTGTAAAACGAGTGTTTATTAGGGACCAACAAAACCTAAACATGTAAAATATCTGACAAATAAATGAAAATGAGCAGCTAAAAGCAAACCTCGTATTATAGTGATTGTATTATTTATACAGTGCACTTCTTACTGTTGTGTTCTATAGGTTATGCTGCTCTTACTTTATTCTTTGGTTCTGTCCACTCTGCCGCCGTATCAATGCTAGTTACCCACTTGCGGGACTAAAAAAAAAGGTTTTATTACCTCATCTTATCAATCAACCGGGACAGAACCTTCTCTCCACTACGTCCAGTAAGGTTAGCCACCTAGCCCTACTATGTTAAACACATGCTGCCTTTGTGTCTCTACAACACAAATTAGACAAGTGCACATCAAATATATGTAGAATAGATACGTAATAGTATATGTAACTTAATAATGTAATGTGCATCGCTTTATCTTAAACGACAAAGGAAGCTAAACATCAAACTCGTGGGTTTTCATATGGTGCCCGCCAGAACGAAGCTAACTGCCTCAAACGCGCCATCTAAAAAACAGGATACATCAGGCTCAAGTAAGAGAAAACAGAAAGCGAAATCCTATTCATCCGTTGTTTAAATATTTCATATTAAAATGAAAAGCACTAAACACGTTTTTGTTGTGTACAAGCGACTGAAAAAAGCCAAGGCGCCAGAAGTGCTGGAAGGGAGGGAGATATGCTAGCCAGGTGAACTAGCAATCAATCTGAACAAATTCTCCCACTTTAACCTAACTCAAACACACTACCGCGCAATTTACGCATTACATTCTAACGTTGGTAGAAAATAAGGATATTTAAATTAAATGAAACAACCCAGTTATACTGTCAGACAGGATGAGCTCAGCCATCTAGCAGGTAGTGTTTGAGCAGTTAGATATTAAACATCAAAACAACTTTTGGAGGGAGGTTAAACCTCATCAGACAAGCTTCCACAATACCCAGATACATCTGTTTAATAGTTGTTAATTTGCTTAATTTTGCCTGCACTGCCTGCACGGCTTGCTGCGTTGGTAGTAAGTACAGTAAATGCCAAAATTTGACCAAAACAGTAAGCCAAAGAGATTCGTTTTGGACAGATTAGTGTTACATTAAAGCAGAAGGTCAGATATTTACCTCTCGATTGCCATCTTTTTCTCTTGATCTTATTAAAAGAGTGTTTCGTCTCTGGCCCAGAGTGGTGATCAGACGTTCTGTCCGGGCGGCACCGTTTAAACACGCAACCGCACCGCCCAGATTCAGAAAAACACAGCAGAACAGAGTGTCGCCCCCTACAGACACGGAAGGAAAAATGTTCCTTGACGGAGACGAGGAAGCGAGTAGTTGTTGTCTTGAAAGACACTGAGACAAAAGCAATATATACAATTTAGCAAAAGTATTGGGAAGCCTGACCCTGACACCAGCAAGGATTTTAATGACATTGCTTTAAAATACATGGGATTTATTATAGAGATTGTCCCTCCTTTGCAGATAACATCTCCCACTCTTCTTGGATGGAGTTTCTGTGAGAGTTTGTGTCCATTCATTCTGTAGAGCATATTAAGTCAGGCACTGATGTTGGACGAGAAGTCCTGGCACACAATTTCTGTTCCAGTTCATCCCAAAGATGTTGGATGTGGTTTAGGTCAGGGCTTTGTGTCAATTCCCTCCAAACTGAACTCATTCAACCATGTCTTTACGGAGTTTGCTATGTACACAGGGACACAGTCATGCTGGAATAGAAACGGTTCTTCCCAAAATCCACAAAATTGGAAGCATGATGTTCTGCAGCATTGGGCTTACCCATCACTAAGAGTAAGAGACCACCTGAATTAAACAATTAAAATGTGTCCCAATACTTTTAATCGCATTGTTTATGTGTGGTACTTAGTTTGAACTGCGCATGTGCAAATCCGCCCTGTCAGCTGTGCTCTGGTCGCTGGGTGACGTTTGAGGTTTTAGGAGGAAGGAGCATGATGGCTCTAATCGAAACGATTTTAATTACAAGGAAGATTTTATCATCTGTGCTATTTACTCAACGGATAGAAGCATTTTAGGCAGCGCCTGTATATCTCGACACAGCCGAGGTATGAACAACCTGAATGTGACTGTATTTGGTAGCTATTTTAGCAAAACAAGGTAGAGGACGCTCTGAAATAGTTGACAGGTTTCAGATCAGTTATAACACTTTGTCGTTTTAGACTTAGATAAATGTAATTTATTACACAATCATTTAATCAGTGCTGCTTGATAATAATCGTATATTGTGGTTAGAATGTAATATGGTTTTGTTATTGTCCTATGTTGTTAGTATTGTTTACATTGCAACAATAGGTTACCTATGTTAGGTCTAGTAAGGAATATTATTAAGGGGAAACATTTAAGTGCAATGGCAGGCTCCGTTAAACGAAAATCATCTTGCAACATTATGTCTTAAGACATTGTTTCTTACCTTCAGTCTTGTAGTCAGCCTCACTATATAATGGAAAAGTCATTCATCAGCTGAACTGGTGTGTTAGAGCAGTGCTAGTAGACTACATGACTGGAACTGAAAAACATTTAGAGCAAGATGATTTCTTTTTTTTTGTCTTGCTCTAGTGAAGTAAAACAAAGGGGTCTTTCAGAACAGTAAACAGGACACTGGCATTTGTCAGACACCAAAGCTTTGTATTATCTTTAATTCGTTTATAGAATGTCCTCACTGTATACAACCCTTTGCCATGTATTAGGGTTTTAACATTATGCCTTACATATTTTTGTCTCACTTGTCTAATTCCACAGTTTTCAGTAGTCCAGAGGATCGCAGTGGTAGAGAATGAGTGGGGTGGCGCTGGGGATAGAGATTGCTGTGGTCTTTTTTTTGGCTCTGTTCCTGCTGCATCGTTATGGGGACTTCAAAACTCAACAGCGCATGGTGCTCTTTGGCACACTGCTGGCCTGGTATTTGTGCTTTCTCATCGTGTTCATTCTCCCACTGGATGTCAGCACGGTTGGTTTTGTCTGCTGTTTAAATCTGTAGGTTACATTAATTGATTTTTTTTAATTCAAGGTGTTTTGCAGCCTAAATCATACATGTGTGAATACGTGCATTTCAGACAATATACAGACAGTGCGTAATTGATCATGAAAAGCATTCTCATGAACCATCATTGGGACCAGGAAAGTCCAACCTGTCAATAGGAAATGCAACAGTCTCACCCACTGCTAGGCAAGTCTACTTTCTGTGTTTATTTCAGGCTGAATTGATGAATGGACCATCAAAATTGGTACTAAGAATTCAGTCCTTTTTCTTGTTTATGTCATGGATTTTCTCAAAATTAAGCTTAATTTTGTGTCAAATGTTGGCACACTTTGTCTTTAATAGCATTACAAAGCCATGTCGCAAACCATGGAGCTACATTCCTGATGGAATCATGCCTGTGTTCTGGAGGGTAGTGTACTGGACCTCCCAATGTCTTACATGGTGAGAAGGCGATGTTATTTCTACCCTTTTTTCACAAATCAATTGCTAATCTCACTGTACTGCATCTTGGATATATGTAGACATTCATGAGTCTGTGTGTTTTCAGGCTCCTTTTGCCTTTCATGCAGTCCTATGCCCGCTCAGGAGGCTTCTCTATCACAGGCAAAATAAAGACAGCTCTTATTGAGAATGCCATCTACTATGGAACCTACCTGTTCATTTTTGGCTCACTCCTCATCTATGTGGCTGTGCATCCCCAGTGGCACCTTTCTTGGTGAGTGTACCACTGCAGTCCCAGAAGTCTCTGGGTTTATGTGACTGCAGTTTATGATTTTAAATCGCTTTCTGACGACCTATGTGATTTCCTTTCTGACCATCTCTATATGATTGTAGACCACTGTGACTATTATATTTGATTTGTTTCTAGTGAGAACAAGTTTGTTTTCTTGTTCTGCCATTACAGCTGCTGATAAGCATGCTTAGGGACAATGACTGACAGATTGGAAATTCAATGTAAACCTGCTGCCATACTCTGCTTCAGAACATGACCAACAAGTTTGTTAGACAGCCAGTGCTTAGTGCTTAGTGTAAAGATTATTATTTTCACAGTTATTGTGAAAAATCCTGTATCAACTTTGGAATACTCCTTAAGCACCCAGAGAGGCTGTTGGAATGATTTGATGTTTTAATTTACCAATACAGCCTAATTTTGGTAAATTAAAGTGTCTTTTAACCAGGTATGAACTGCAGACCATAGGCATCACGGCAGCCAACACATGGGGTCTATTCCTGCTGGTGCTCCTAATGGGTTATGGCTTGGTGGAAATTCCACGTTCCTACTGGGAAGCTTCTCGTCAAGGACACCTGCTCATCAAGACCTACTTCAAAGCAGCCAAGCTTATGACTGAAAAGGCAGATGCAGAGGAGAACCTGGAAGATGTCATGGAGGTGGGGTACATATATGTGCACACATGCTGACACTAAAGTGAAAAAAAGACAATTATTCTATTCCAGTGGTTCCCAACCTGGGGTCCGGGCCCACCTTAGGGGGGCGCGAGAGACCACGGGGGGTGTGCACAATTTTGTCTGCACTGAGGTTATCAAAATTATATATGTAGATATTAAATTTATAACATCCCAATGTCTAAAAAATATAAAAGTGTGAGTATGTGTATAAGAACAAAAAGCTACAACTGCTGGTTATTTTTTGCAAATAAAAGTTTGTAATTAATCACTTTTGGTGCATCTGTGTGGGTAGGAGTTGGGGTTGGGGGTCCTGACTTGTCTTAGACACAGGCAAGGGGGGCTTCAAAGAAAAAATGTTGGGAACCACTGTTCTATTCTATTCATTCTTTCACTACATTGTATATTACAGGAGGTGAGAAAGGTCAATGAATCCATTAAGTATAACCATCCTTTCAGAAAATACATCGACACTATTCTTAGAAAGGTATGAAGAGTAAATCAAGATATTTGTATGTATGTACTTTTGCATAAGGAAAAAAGCAACCAGCTATCCATGGCTGATTAAACACTGTAACCACTTTTCTCACTTAGTGCCCGGTTGAATATCAAGAGAAGATGGGGAGAAATATGGATGACTATGAAGATTTTGATGACAAACAAAACACCTATCCCAGTGAAAGGAGTCTAGTGAAACTTCACAAGCAGGTGTGAAAAGGAAATCTATCTCTATTGCTGGTCAAAATTCATCCCCTTAATTATTGTATTAAACCAAACATGTGTTTTCTAAACAGTTCTAATGCATTTTTCAAATTTTGTCCTTTCAATCTGTGGTAAGCGCCCAAATTCAGCAGGGGATCAAATAATTGTTTCCCCTTTTGTATGTGTTAGTGCATTAACGACTTTTTCAAGTCGACTTATCCGTCAAAAAAGTCGAAGACGAGTCAACTAGTCGTTTGATGACGTCACCACACACGCAGCATGCACATTTTACAGAGACAATCTCCCACAAATGACAAAAGCAGTAACCAGAAAAGGAATTATGCAATCTCTTATTTTGTTTTCCATGCTTATATATACTGCATGTATATTTGGTAGCAAAAGCAAAAGTGGTTAAATACTTGTTTCCACCTGCAGAATATGTCATAAATACTTGGAATATGTAGACTCAATTGCTGTTGATTTGTTTTTATTTTAGGTGATTTATGCTGTCCAGAGGCATAACCGTACACGTGTGCAATGGCAGATTCTTCTTGACCAAGCCTTCCACCTAGAGGATGTTGCTAAGAATGAAACCAGCTCATCTTGTCAGTTTGTTCATAGCTTTGCACCCTCAGAGCCTGTAACCTGGGTCAGCCGCTACATTTACACACCTACAGTGGGTCAGTGCTCCAGTAGATATATATAAATATATGTATGTGTATATATATATATATACATACACACACACACACACCCACAATAATAATATAACCACTGTGTTTTTTCCTAGAGTGGTATTGGGAGTGCATGCTGAAGCAGTGGTTTTACCGTGTGCTGGCTGTTCTCCTGTCACTATTTTCTGTGGCAGTGGTCTGGTCCGAATGCACCTTCTTCAGCACCAATCCTGTCCTCTCACTCTTTGCTGTATTTATTCAACTTGCAGAAAGGGATTACAACTACTTATACATTGAAGTAAGCTCAACCAAGCTCAGTATTTGAAGCTCTACATTTAAATCCTTCATAGAAGTTAGATACTTGCTATATTACTACTTCCTGTATTACATTTATGCAATGGCAGACACAGATTGAGATTAGTCCAACCCGAATATGAATTTATTCCTCTAGATGGCGTGCTTCATCACAATCTTTTTCCTATGCACTTGTGTGTACTCCACTGTGTTTCGCATCCGTGTCTTCAACTACTATTACCTGGCCTCTCATCACCAAACTGATGCCTACAGCCTTCAATTCAGTGGCATGTATGTTGTCTGAATGAATTTCCTGAGAAAGTGTCCTTTTATTCTTCAGAGTTTTTGAACAGACTTTTACTTCGTATACTGTGATCACAATAATGTTGTCTAAATATCAGTTCCTGTTCTACAGGCTTTTCTGTCGCTTGACTCCTCCCCTCTGTCTGAACTTCCTTGGACTGATCCACATGGACTCTGCTATCTCTCACCAGGCAAAGGAGCAGACAGCATACACTTCTGTGAGTACTGACCACTTCAAAATGTGAAAACCAGCCATATAGAGTAGTACCTTATGATAGAGTACCTTATGCCCTACACACCTGATTTAACTAATGTGCTATTTACCTTTGTGTTGTAGAAGGTATCAAAGCGGGGAAGACATTGAAACATGATTGGCAGTGGAAATGACTGCTTTAGAAAATTTTGGAAAATTTAAATGACATAATGAATTCTGTTTAAGTCATCAGGTTTATTTTTGATTATATGGAGTTTTAACAAGAGCTCTCACATTCTGTTTTAGATCATGGGTTCCATGCGGGTTCTCTCTTTTATTGCCAATGGCTTCTACATCTACTATCCCATGCTGATAGTCATTCTTTGCATTGCTACATACTTCAGGTCTGTTAACAGATGTTGATGTTTATATGATTTAAAGATATATTAATATTGATATTTATATAATGGTGATATCTACATGTATGCCACCGCAGAGGTCTTATATTTTCAAAAACTTTTACATACAACTAATTTTTGAGCAGCCTTGGCACCCGCTGTCTGAACCTTCTGGGCTTCCAGCAGTTTATGGGAGATAATGAAATGACCTCTGACCTAATCGATGAGGGCAGGGAATTGATTCGGCGAGGTGAGTCTTTCTTGGATAAAGTTATCTGTATATGTATCAGAATAAAATATTGAACATTTAAATGTTTTGTTATAAAGAAGTTTTTTAACTTTTTGTTGTTTACTGCTTTCTTACCTACAGAAAGAAGAAAACGTCAAAGGATAGAGGATGGAGAAAACAGAAGAAGAGTTGAGTTACTATGTCCATAGCTATTACTTTGAGGATTTTCATATTTGTATTCTTTCTGTCAACATGTTCTTTCTCATATTCATATTTTCTCTCAGCATTGAATTTACCTAAAGTGCATCAAACAAAACTAAGATCCTCATTAATTCTTTAAAACTGCGTCTTGTGAAACCATTTAAACTGGTTTCTCTGTTCTAAAATCTGAACTTGTAAAGGGCTGAAATTGTAAGGGGTAAAGAATGGGTAAGTTAAAGCAACACTTGTTGGCCTCACAACAATCAGCTTCAGTCACATAGACAGGTGTAAACATCTCTACTCTCTTTGTTCTGTGATAGCACATTTACAAATATGCCAAAAAGCATAGTTAACCGTGTAATTGTATTTAGAAATAACCATAAATATATGAAATATTACTTGTGTAAATATTTCAGATATGAATAAAGTCTTTGGTTTTGCTCTGTGGCAGGAATGGAGAGAACGCTATGGGCAGAGAGACGAGGCACCAGCCAGGAACCGAGGCTCCATTTCAGAGATGAAAGAAACTAATTATGCTGAAACAGTTAACTCTAACACAAACCGACGTGCGTTTTATACCCTACCCAAATTATCTTTTGTTTGTGTTCTGGTATGCTGACTTTTTGTATTCATGCATTTGTATTTTTAACACTCTTTCCCAGAAGCCAAATACTCTCGCAGTGGCAGTCGTTCAGGGAGGGATTGCATTGAACTCCTGCAGGATGCTGAGCCCTTGGACTTCAATTCAGAAGCACTCACTGATGACCCCTTGGAAGCAAATTCAAGCAGGTTAGATAAATAATTAAATTACCAGCTTGTTAATCAATATTAAGGTATTTGGAAATGGACTTCGGATTATTGTAAATTATGATATGATATATATGACTATGATATTGATTATTGTTTGATGTTTCATTCTGCCAAAAAGAGAAACACTTTGCATTATGGATATGGCCATGAAACTTTTAAGTTGAACTTTTTCAATATTAATCAAAGCAAACTTTTTTAATATTTATCAGATTTACTTGAATGTTGGTTTAAAAAATTTGACTTGCAAAAATTACCTTATTAATAAATTATAAAAACACCCACAGAAACTCTCATCTGGCTAGGATGATCACATCACACAGTGATCATCCTAGCCAGATGAGTCAGATGAGACTGAGGCTCTCCCCTGGGCTCTACGGAAGAAAATAAATGTGGCACGCACCTATAAAAGCGTCCCGAGCTCGGCCAATGATCATCCTAGCCCTGCAAAATTTTCCCCCAGACCTATCAAACGTAGCCTGTGACATCGGTCCCGTGAGCACGGACTTTCCAAGCCGCATCACTCTGCAGGGCGAGCACCCAGCCACACCAAACTTGACATACCGGTAGATCTCTGTGAGACCTTTCCAACGAGCCCTTGTTTGCCCCCTAGACCACGGGGATCCGGAGTTATTAACCCAAAACTTTCCCTCATTGTTCTCCATGGAGAGCATGGAAAAAAGTGTTGTTTGCCTGCCAAGTTTTGAGCCGGCTAAAACTGAGCATTTTGCCTTATAGCTCAGCCAGGGAAAAACCTAGCGGCACAAAATTTTACAGGGGCCCTCAGCTCCACGAGACCTATCGAACGAGGCCGGTCACAAAGTTCTCCTCCGCAGAGAACCGATGCAATGGTCTTGTGAGCACACTTTAAATTATTTATTTAAAAGTTACTGTGTTTATTTTTTCTCCCCCTGTAGTATCGAAAATAGTATCGAATATCAAATACCATCGGTATCTAGTTTGAAATTTCAGTATTGTGACAATCCTGCAACTTGATTTCTGCAACATGTAGATGCATTCTGAAATGAACACCTATGCTGTCAATTCAAATGAGCAAGGCATTGTTTCTTGGTGACAGATACATGATCACCAGAAAAGAACCTACATTTAATGATTTCTATGCTTTTCACTTACTGTCTTCCTCTCTGCTACAGACACACAGGGGGGAGATATCTGTCTATGTCATCCTCCCAGAGCCGAATCTTTGATGATGTGTGAAAGACATGCCAGGAGGGCAGAGGTGAAAAGAGGTGGCGGTGATGTATTTATCTGCTGAGTATAGGGAATGATTTTGGATGAACATTGTCCTTTTTCCCTTATGAATGTAGAATGTTACTGTATCTTCAGTACAGACAGGTATGGGGTATTTCCTATTGCTCTACTGTATCAATTTGGAAAGTATGAACACATACACACACAGGTCTCAAGTGCCAGGTAGTCAATTTGTTACATATTAGACATTTTTCTCCTTTCAGAGAAGCTTCATTTCAGGTAGGAAAGTCAGTTACTGTATAGACTTAAATGGCCAAAGCCATGCTAGACTTCGTCCACTGAATAGGAATCTACAGTAGACTTAAGACTATCTAAAAGGTGCATTTCATTTAAATGTTGGATGTCTACAAGAGTGTGTATATAACTTCAATAATATATCATTTTATCCTCAGTGCTAACTGGACTTATTTGTGAATTGAAATATTTAATTTATATGCAGTGTTTGAGAAAGATGTTGGATCCAAAAAAATGCATCTTTAAGAAAGTAAAATGCTGCAAGTTTTCAAATTCCATACAAAAGTGCACAGATGTATATAACAATGCACATTAATCTTATCTAATGTCTATTCTCATTCTATTGCATAGTAGTAATAGTATTGTGCTGTTGGTGTATGTTTTTTGTGACACTGCACACATAATTTGTTTGTTGAAAAAGCATCGTGGGTGGTGTGCATCTTCAAGATTATGAAGAAGAAAAAACCCCAAATGAATCGCACAGTGAACCTGCTGTTTTTATTTTCTGTCATCCTCAGTCACAAGGACACATAATTATTTGTAAAGTGAAAGAAATAGTTTTTATTGATCAGTGTTGGTCACATGTCTTATGGTTAAGATGTTGTTTAAACACATACAGTTACTCATCTAGTTGGTTGTTTATGATAAGTGACTTTGTTATTTACTATGGTAATGCATCCCATAGTCAGAAAAGAAGGAATTAACTTACATACCATTTTGCACTGCAAAAAAGAAATTCCTGGCTGTGGAAAAAGTAAATTGTGACACAGTTGCATAAAGAATAAAGTTGCAGGCAGTGATGAGATGTTTTTGCCCTGTTGCAATGCTGATTAATTGCTGACACACATGTTACTTGTGATTCCATTTCATTCACCTCTTATCTTTTGTCAGAATGGCAAATTAACATTCACTTTGTTGTCAGCAGCATTGCATTTTCCAATGGCTAAAACACTTACCATGAATCCCAGGTGTATGACATAAACTATAAAACTTTCTTGGACATGTAAATACCTCAGTTTCTTCAATCACATTTGTACATTTTTGTATGCCTTCTCCGCTACGTCTGTTTCAAATGTTTTATCAAAGCTACTGGGCATTTTAAAACCCTTCTATATATCTTTCCATAGAAACTTTGTGTCAGCTTTCTGAGAAAATTATAATACTAAAGTCTGCTCTCACTTTGTTCAGATTTACAAGAGATTTGTCTTATTTAACTCTTAAATTATCTAATTCTCTGTATATTTAAGAGAACATTGTTTTGTTACATTGTTTCTTACGTGAATGATTGGACCACAATGTCAGTGTTTGATTTAGTGTGAAATATTGATGAAGACCACACAACCACACATGCTATTAATGCTGGATTGTTTTGTTACCTAGTGTTGATCCTCTGTGTTTTGAATAGTGGAACACTCCATAGAAATATACTTAATATAATCTGTAATTCTGAAAATGACAATAAAAAATGTAATACATCTTAATAATAAAGATTTTTATTGTTTGTATCTTTCCAGAGGCAAGGCAGCAGCTGTAAAAGTATGTTTTATGCAGAGATATAGTTTAATTATACACTAAATCAGCAATACCATTAAAACAACCTGCCTAGTATTGTGTTGGTCCCTCTTATACTACAAAAACACCTCCACAAGCACTCCACAAAACCTCAAGACCTATGAAGGTGTGATGTGGTACCTAGCATGAAATTTTAGCAATTGACTCCTTAAGTTTTCTGAAGTGGGCCCTCCATGGATTGGACTAGCTGGTCCACACATCCCAAAGATGTTCAATCTGGCTGAGATCTAAAGAATGTGGAAGTCAAGACAGCATCCTGAACTCCTTTCCTGCTGAAAGAGTCCACTGCCATTAGGAAATACCATATCTGCTGGTCAGGACTGCTTTGAGCGCACTGACTGGAACATGTTTGGAGAGGCTGCAACCTATGGAGGCTCAACTAACCTGCTTGGCGCAAACCAGAAAAAAATCCATGTCAGGTGCTCAAAGGTTGTGCAGATCACCTGGCAGATGTTCTTACAGACGTTTTCAATAACTCTCTGAGTTTTAAAATCATGTTTTAAAACTACCCCCATCATCAGTGTGCCAAAGAATTCAGTTGTCCCGTCACACCCATCATCATGAAGTGGCTTGTCATGAGGTCCAAAAAATCAAAGCTGCCTCTTAACACTGGACAACCCTACAGTTTGCACATCCTCACAGCAATTCAACAAATGATGCCATTTCATAGACTTCAGATTCCATAGACTTCAGTTCAGCATTCAACACCATCATTCCTCAGTATCTGACAGAAAAGCTGAGCCTGAACACTTCCCTCTAAACTGGATTCTAGACTTCCTCACTGGAAGACCTCAGTCATTTAGGATTGAGAGCACCATCCCCTGTGTTCAGCAGCACCGTGTGCTCAGCTCCCTGCTGTTCATGTTAATTAGCCACCAACTTAAGCATACAAACCCACTTCTCCCTTTTCCTGTCTGTCAAAAGGTTTAGTAATATGTTGGCCTCCTCTGCAAGAACAGGAAAGAGGTTCATCCCTCAGGCCATCAGACTTTTCATTTTTAAATCTAGAATAGTGTCATTGTAATCTTGAGATGAATCTAGGTTAGGGGGGGGGGGGGGGGGGGGGAGGAGGGGGGGGGGGGGG
>JBBPDE010000021.1:6461364-6478200 GCA_037974605.1 Nannopetersius ansorgii | reverse complement strand
CAGTTAACCCTTCCAGGCCCAGATCGCCACACAGCCCCCTTCTCAAGACGTGAGTCGTCCTCGGCCACTCACCTACCCCTTTCATAGTCCTGGCGATCTGGCAGTGTGGGTCTCCTTCTCCCGGGCCCTCTCCGAACCACCCCTGCACCCCCGGTGCCCCAGGTGTCCGTTGCCCGAGCCGGTTCGCACCCAAGGTCCATTGCGGAGGTCCATGCTCGGACCCTGTCCCTTTTTCCGGGAGGGACAGTAAACCCAACCGCGGCCTGGGCGCGAACTCCTGCCCACGGCCGCACTCCTCCTTAGCCCTCGCTGAAACACGCCGCAGTTCTCTCTCGCGGCTCACTCTGCCTCTCCTCCCTCCGACTCGCTCCACAGCTCAGCGGGCTCTCCAACTCTCTCCCGCGGTTCGCTCGGCCCCTCCTCTCTCCAGCTCGCTCGGCCTCTCCTCTCCCCGACTGGCGCTGCAGCTCGTCGCCGACCCCTTGCGAAACTCGGGTCCCAGCTGCCGGTTTGCGCCCCTCCTCTCTTTCTCCTTCTCCGCCTCGCTCGGCCGCTCCTCTCCAGTTCTCGCCGACCCGCCCTGCAGCTCGCCGACCCACACAGCCTGGGCTCCAGCCGCCATTTTGCACTGCCTCTGTTTCTCCGGTCCATCCTGCGCTGCAACTCGCCGACCCACACACCTCGGGTCCCAGCTCCCATTTTGCGCTCCTCCTCTCTCGCTGCTGCCCCTCGTCGAGTCCGGCTCTCGGCACGGTTTCTCCTCGACGCTCCGGCAGGTCTCTCCAGCCGTCTCTCTCACGGCTCTCTCTGGCGCTTGGCAGGCTTACTGGGTGGCTTGCTTCGGGGCTTGTCTGGCTCTGCCTCTCCTCCCTCCGGCTCTGCCTCACCGGCTGTGAGTCTCTCTGGGGGCCTGGCGTTCCCAGCCTCTGGCTCCCTCCCCGGCACCGCTGGTCACCTCTTCCTCTCTTCTCCGCTCCGGTGGTGTGTGTCGGCCTTCCCCCACGGCGCGTATCCCACTTCTGACACCAATGTGGCGACCGGTGGAGGAATGCGACACACACACTCAGACGGAGGCAGAGAAGTTCTTTTCTTTGTCTTTTATTTTCACCAAAGCACAGCGTCACCCACAGCTGGACCGTTCCCTCTTTCTTGCTCTCTCTAGCCCCAGTCCTGAACTCTCTCCCAACACCAACTCCAACTACTGTGCCAAACACCACCCTCCCCTTTTATACCCCTCCCCAAAAAACCCGCCAGTTACTATGGCGATGAGCCAGGTGCAGCTCATCGCCCCCCCTACACAGTACGTAGCGCACGTACACACCCTAGCATGGCCCAGACATAACCCCAATTAGTCCCCAATACACATACCCCCCACACAGTTCACGTGGCTCTCCCGTGCTCGCCACATTATTATTATTATTAGCTAGAATAGTTGTTCTTGTTGTTGAGGATGTGGTCGATGCGGTTCACGCATTCACACGCACGCAAGACGCAAGACGATAATAAAAGGTTGACTGAGGGCTGCCATGGAAGCTATAAATGCACTAGTCGCCCAGGTCAGTGAGCCAGAAAGTTAATTTACCTAAATTATACGATCTCCTGTTTATTTCTTTTATTTTAATGAAATTACAGTTTGCACAGTTAAAATATTAATTTTAAAATGTTAATAACAATAGGCTAACTTAATGGGATTTTTTTCGTCCTGTGCTGGGGGGGGGCACCAATGGCCACTAGGGGGAGCACGGCCCCCAAATGCCCCATCTTGCCGCCGACACTGCGTAGCCTTTTTTTGTTTTGTTTTTTTTGTGTGGTGTTCAATGATTGTGCAGAAAGAGTGTTTCATTTCACTGTGTTCTGTGTATATAACTGAAATAAAAATTTACACTGTGTCACTGTGTTTAAGTAGGTGGTACGAGTAACATCCACATGAATGCCAGAACCCAAGCTTACTCTCAGAACATCTAACTGCCTCCACCAGCATGTAAATGCCTTCTCCCATCTCTCCGGGGTCCAGTTCTGCAGCTCATGTACCCATCATAGGTGCTTTTGATAGTGGACAGTAGACCCAGTAGTCTTTAAGGTGCAATATACTGTGAATTCGGACACATTTCTATAATAAACAGTATTAACTTTTTCAGTATTTTGTACTATTGTAGCTCTTCTGTGCGAGCGAACCAAATGGCCTACCTTTTACTCTCCATAAGCAATTGATAAGCCTTGGTTCCCTGGTAGTCCTTCCTTGGGACACCTTTGATACATTTTAACCACTGTAAACTGGAACACCTGCCATTTTGAAAGTGCTTTGACCCAGTCATCTAGTCATCACAAGTTGGTTCAGATCCATCAAATTCAAGAACTGACTGTTCACTTGACAGATAACATTGCAATGAGGTGGGAACAGGGACTATAATTGCATTGTACAAATACACAGATTTATTATGCAGTTGATCTGCCCTTCTGCAGGATTGTCTGCCCATTCATTTTATAGAGCATTTATGAGGTTGGATGAGAAGGCCTGGCTTGCAGTTTCTGTTCATCCTAAAGGTGTTGGTTGGGGTTGAGGTCAGAGCTCTGTGAGGGCCAGTGAAGTTCTTCCACACTAGACTTATCCAAACGTGTCTTCGTGGACCTTGATTGGTGTACAGGGACACAGTCACGCTGGAACAGAAAATGTTCAAACTGTGTCCGCAAAACATTGTCCAAAGTGTATTGGTTATCTGAAGCATTAAGATGCCCAACCCCTAGACCAATCCCTGGAAAACAGATGTGTCATAATACTATTGTCCGTCCAGTACATTATGTACTACACATAAAATGCAGACATTTGTCCTTCCCCTTCTACATTTGGTGTCTCAATGATTTTGTTGATGAGTTTGGAAAATAATGCGCTTTAGAAAAACAAACGTACACTGGTGACAACCACCCGCTTTTGCTGAACAAGTGGTACAGCCCAAACACACGCAGAGTTTCGTTTCTATGGCAACAGTGAAACGCTAGTGCAGGTGGAGACCGAAGACAGAGGTAGATAGTTTACATCCTAGACTCATCTTTTTAATATATTTCTTAATATTTGTATTTTATTTTCACTGAAACGTTATTTGTGATAGTGTTCATTGATGGGTGTGCTGTTATGAGCCTTTAGCTCATTGACAAGTAGCTCAGCTAAAACTTCTCATCTGTTTATAATCAATGTGTTTGAATTGTTTCAGAAGTAAAAAAAAAATCTGGGTTGTCGTCGATTGTATAGCCACGTATTTCGTGCCCGTGGTAAACAAAATACCTACCTGTTAAATGAAAAATGATGATGAACTTACAGGAGCTAAAACAGCATCGTTTGGACCACCGCTGAAGCAGCTTTGCTGTGTTTCGTGTGGCTGTGACTGTAAATAAACATGTAGGGCAAGTAATGTGCGCATTCAATTAAATCTCAATTTCAGATACAGGGTTATGATGGCAGGAACCTCGCGGCATGACCGGCAGATGGCGATAAATGCCAAAAAGCAGCTGGCGGACTGCTCGGACCCAGTGGAGCAGCTTCGCCTGCAGTGTTTGACCCGTGGGTCTGCAGGGATTAAGGGCCTGGGCAGGTAATGCCCCCTTTACCATACTTTGGGTTGATTTCTTGGATGAATGACACCTATCACGTGGTTTCTGATCAGTCATAGGCACTGTTGCTGTTCCAGCATGCCATTCTTATTCTTATTAGCAGCAGCAGTAGTAGTAGTAGCAGTAGTAGTAGTAGTGGCGGTGATATTATTTTATTCCAGGGCTTATTTCATTTTAAGGCTTAGTAACTGTGTGTAAATCAGAATTTTTATTACTGTGTTTGTCAGGTACAATGTGTCAAAAATCCCAAAGGACTGTTTAGTTAAATGTCTGATTTCCATTCTGAGTAATAGAAGTGGAAGTTTAGTCATTTAAAATTGTTAAAGAAATTTTTCCAAAAAAGGGTCTTTAATAAAGACTAGTAAAAGGAAGCTCACCACAAGACATAATAAAGTTAAAAAAAACAAACATTTATTTCTTTTGGCAAGGGAACAAAATCACAACAGTTAAAGAGACGTCTAACAGAGAAGTTGTTCAAAGTTCTGAGACTCAACAAGCAGTTTATATCTGGTTCCTAAGGCAGTGATTACGTGGCATCCTTGTTTGTGGTTAATTGTCAAAACAAAGACTGCAATCCGTCTAATGTCAAACAGCAGGCTAATATAGAAGGGGACGATTTCGTCTTCTCCGTTCCCAGACGAGCTGGGTCACCTTGTCCTTCTACATCTGGCATCCTCTTGAGTTTCCTGTAAACAAAGATGGCAGGATCCCCCCAGAACTCCTTTCCTTCTGGGCATTCAAAGCTTATTAGAGACACAAAAAGACAGTGTTCTTCAGAGAAGCGACTGCTGAATTAGACAGGTTGCATAGTGAACTTTCATGTACTTTCCCAAAATCTACTTCTGCTTACACAACTATAAGAACAAAATACACAGTTAATGATTACAATGGCTATATGTGTGCTCAAACTTGCTAATATGTGTGAACTCATTAATGAAAATAGTGTTGAATAACACAGGAAACTTTAATAAGAATAATATTTCTTTAACAAAAATAGTTATAGAATGTAATATGTGGAATACATCAGAGATATCACAGCATCTAGTTACCTGAACTGGTGCCTTTGTCTTGCAATAAAATGCAGTTAAATGTGGCTAAGAGTACAGGTGCTCCGCTAAATAGACTGTTTTGTGACATTGCTAGGTAATTAAAAATGTATTTCATAAATATTGACTACATTTAAAACCGGTGAAAACAAGTTCTACAGTAATAATCCAAAAAGATACTTCACATGTAGCTAAATTACTTTCCAATTTTACTTTAAAAAGTAACCAAGAATGTAAAGGTCTTCTCACATCTTTATATGAGAACTGCCTTTTCCCATCATAACGTATCTTGCAACACCATGCTTCTCTGTTTTTGATAGAGTCTTTCGGATCATGGATGATGACAACAACCGCAGTTTGGATGTCAAAGAGTTCTTGAAGGGTCTAAATGACTATGGCATTCTCATGGAAAAAGAACAGGCCATGTCACTTTTTCAGATCTTTGACAGGGACGGCAGTGGACAGATAGACTTTGATGAGTTTCTCCTCACACTCAGGGTAACTGTATGAGAGTCAGCGTTTGAGGTCATCCAGTGTGTTTTTCCACCTGAAAGTGCTTACTGATTATATGCTTGTAATTGCAGCCTCCCATGTCTAATGCGAGAAAGGAGGTGATATTACAGGCATTCAGAAAGCTGGACAAAACCGGTGATGGTATTATCACGATTGAAGATCTGAGAGGAGTGTACAATGTCAAAAACCACCCTAAATATCAGAATGGTGAATGGACCGAGGAGCAAATATTTCGCAAATTTTTGGACAGCTTTGACTCTCCTGATGACAAGGATGGAAAGGTATGCTAATAGGGCACAGCAGTAGCTCATCTGTGTAGTGCATATCATGAGCTTCATCAATGTGGGTTGGCAGGAAAAAGTAATGTATTTGTAATGTCTTTCACTCTTGATCCAACACAGGGAAATGATGTAAAGATAGCTTCATAACATTAATATATTTCTTCCACTGCACTTTCTTACTATATGGAATATTAAAAAATATATAGTTTTGCACGTCTATAATGAATGTTGTTTATTACACCCTGTTTTATGCATCAGGTCACACAAGAAGAGTTTCTCAATTACTACTCTGGTGTGAGTGCCTCCATTGACTCAGATGTCTACTTTATAGTAATGATGAAAAATGCCTGGAGGCTTTGACCAACATCTTCAGTTCTTTATCTCAGGGTAAAAAGCTAGGATGGAGTTACTTATCTTCCGTATCATACGTACACGGGGACAGTAAATTCTTAAAGTGCTTGCACTGATTCCGTCAGTTTAGTTTTTCTGAAGTATAAAAAATGTCTTAAATCAACATTGCGCCAATCATTTGGAACAAAAAAACAAGAAACACACAGGATAGTTCAAAAGGCATTTACAGCTTTGCTATAAAACTCCAGCACTAAAATACACAGCACTTTTTTATATGGAGCTTTTTGACTATACTGTGTCAACAAGGGCCACGTGTAACTCAGCACATTAGTGTCATGCTGTTTTTAGGCTTTAGAAAATAATGAGGTAGCTTATTAGCAATGTAATGTTAACACCTAGGCAACTACATATATTATTTTTTAACACTTTCAAAACTTGGTGATTTCATGACTGTTACATTAACTGCTCTGTCAATAACTTGTTGCGCAGGCACTAAAAGCAGCATGGCAAAGAAGATTACAACATAAGTCTTTGCAGGGTGGTATTTGGGGGCAAGTAGGCCATTTGTGTTTTCAATACAGTTGTATGAGGGTTAGGGGGAATTCCACCAATTTTTCCACAGAGTGTTGGTCATAGGAACAATGAGTTAAAATACTGTATATACAATGCAAAACTAGTCATTTCATTTACTGTCCAAAGCTACTAATTAGCCTACATTTATTTTTAATTATATGTAAACATATATAATTATATATAGTGGTAAATGAAGATAAGTGCTAATTTGCCTAAGAATACTCTGCATGTACCTTTCTGCCAAAACAAGCATTCCATATAACACCTTTCACAGGCATTAAACACTTCATACACCTGGTTGCTATCACCACCACTGTAAACAATTCTGACTTGGTAACTGTATGAAACTATGATGTAGAGCATTCAAACCACTCTGAATGCATTTGTTTACATGGTAATCATAAAGTTTTGCAAAAGTGAAAAATTAATGGTATTCCCCATGGGTACAATTTCTAAAAGAGTTTATATAACCCTTTCAATTCTGAAATCACGGACTTTTCCTCAATGGCTTTGGATCCACTGTCCCGTTATTTTTTCCTTTAAAATTTGCAAGTACTACCACATGGCACTATTTCTCACTGCAGACAAGCAGCAGTATTAGGGTGTTAGTCTGCTAGAAATTCATCTTTGTTATCTGCAAGTAGCAGGTGATGTGGTGAGCCTGCTGTAATGAGACTATATCTCTGTTAGGTTGTGCAAAAGGGGCCTTTTGCACCTGCTTGGATCCTGAAATGAGAAATATAATTGTGGCATACTACACCTAGGAATTCACAAATGTGCAAATATACATAGATACACTATTCTGTCTCTCTAAGTTTTGCCATTTCTACCTTTCTAATTCATTCTTCCATTTTCCTATCTGATGTTCATGGTGTCACTGATGGGAACCTTCGCAAGTGCACAATTGTTTTCTGGTAATAATCGCATTCACTCTCCTCTCTGTAGGTTACTAAAGAAGAGTTTATGAACTACTACAGTGGAGTCAGTGCTTCCATCGACAATGATGTCTATTTTATTCTCATGATGAAGAATGCTTGGAAACTGTAAAAGTGACATTGTATTGTTAATTTTTAGTCATTATTTTTAATACATAGATTGTGCAAAATACTCTTAATACCAATTAATATTTATTAATAATGAAAACCTTTTATCATTTTTTAAAAAATATTCTCAGAGATTTTGTTCCTCATTTCTGTATTAATTTGCAGAATACAAATATGTAAGAGTTGTTTTTTTCTTGCATACTCTAGAACAGTGTGGGAGAAGGATGTATAACATAGCTGTGGGGTGTATTATTAAGATTTTTTATGAATGGGTACACCTTTCTCTGAAATCTGTTTTTCAATGAGGTTTGTCATTAGGTAGATGTTATAATAATTGTTTTTTTATTATAAAAACAGCTGGACCTATATGTGAATACAGAAATACCGGTTTGACATTTGCCTTAACTAAGCCTTAATTTAGAAAGTTATTTTAAATGACTGAAACTCAAATTCAGAATAAAATGGTTTTGTAATGTCACAAAAGCCAACTCGTCTATCTAATAAGCCTAAAGCAGTTTAGCCACTCCCACTTCAATTAAGTCTCTCAGCCCTGACTGCTTATTGGATGAGATGCAAATTTCATTTACATACATTAGTTTTAAAGGCAAACTGTTTATTTCTTAGTAATAAGGAGAAGTTGGAAGGTGGTCATGTAAAAATGATTTAGGACTGACTGCATAAAACCACACAAATGTTAATGTAGAACTTTTATTAAATTTGTTGCACAAAATGTTTCTGCTGTGTGATTATAAAATAACTATTTTATATGAAATATTTTGATTTAAAGTGATGTTCGTTTTTGCGTGTGATGTTCAAAAATGCACATATTACCAAAGCTGAGTATATATTTAAAACATCACAAATTTTCTGCTTACAGTAACTATTTACATTAACATCTTAAAGACAAAAATTTCTTAAAAACTGACATAAAAGAAACAATAGTTATTTGATTATTGTTTTATATACTAATGCCATGAAAAGGTTCTGGCACCTGGTAAGTGTGCCATGAGAATACATACATCTGATTTCCTGTACCATAATAAAGGAACACATGTAAAAATGAAAATTATATATGTTCGCATGTCAGCTCATTGCACTTAAATGAGCATGGGGTTCCTCAGGTCTAGCAGCAGTTAATGCATTACTATATGCCATTGACAGTGGGGCCTTTTGAAGTGCACACATTCACAGCAGCCTCTGCAAGGATTACACAACAAAACTGCTTATTGCAAACATTTTTAAGCTGTTTTGCAACTGTGATTATCAGTCTACAGTCACTGCTCCCTCTTTGCAAACACATGTGGTTTGTTGGTCTGTTTGAAGGCCTCTTGAAACACATATAGGAATTTGAAAGTATTTCATTGATTAATTTACCCTATTGTGATCAACTGAGCAGTTTGTAGAAAATGTTGACTTTGAAAAGCCAATCAGCAAACAAGGTATCACTGTCAAACAATCATTTGAAGTTCAAGCCCAAGTTGAAACATTCAGAGATAACTTAGCAGCAAGTGATACTGGATTGTTTTACCCTGGCATGCAACTGCCTTGGCATTGGTGCCATCTCACTAGATGATGTAAGTCATAATGTGACGTGTCTCACATGCAAGGTGTGTCAAGCTCCAAAAACGTAAACAAACTTGCTTTAAATTGGTTACTTTCTGCTCACCATCTACCAAATTTCACAATATAAATCCATGAGAATGAATGCAGTCCTCCATGAAGATACAATTAAATGAGCAGCCATTGTCAAGTGATCTAACTGTCGTGCAACTTTTGTCAACCTGACTTCACTGTGTTTTATACAGGCTGGACATGGTGACATAGGTCTCATCCCTACAATCTCTTTGAAGAGTTGCTAGACCAACCTCTTCCTCCTCAAGCCCGTCCAGCAACCTAATCTTCAAATGGGACATCTCTGCCTCAATCCTTCTATCATCTTCGTCCTGTTCCTCACGCTGTGATACAGGCCAAGAACAACTTGAAAGCTGAGTTTCGCTCTCACAACTTCCTGTGCTGTCTTTTTGACCTTCGTCAGACTCAGGAGCAAGCTGCTTCTCTTCGGCATAAACCACCCGGGTTATGTTTATGTCACTGAAGATTTCTGGGCTAAAACTCACTGGTGGGTGCTGTAACAAAAGTGGTTTTATGCATTTTGAGTATCCATTACTTCCACAAATTTTCTGGATAATTACTAGAAGAGATGCTTGAATTACCTCTTTTTCACGGTGTATTTGGGCAAGGGTAGCCTTCGGATTTGGAATGTTTGGAGTAATATAGGCTTGTATCCTAGAACAAAACACATACCGGTTTTTAGGTTGATCAAGGTTATGTCATAATCACTATTTACAACTTTAAATGAAAAAAACACACTCACTCTTCCTTCCATCGAAGAACAACCAACCCGATGCCAATTACCAGAATGAGAGACGTGCAAAGAATGATGTATGTGACATATGTAGGATCATCTGCAATGAGGAATTGTTAAATACCAATGCCAGCAACAAACAAGAAATCTAGTCTCAATTCCCTGAGCATGCACATAATAATGCAGAGTGAGAACACTTACTTGGGGAATATTTCACCATGAAACTTATTGGAGGGCTCCAGTCAGTCCAACTTCCATCAAAGTAATCCACAGGTTTGGCTCTTACACGCACATTGTAGACATCACTGTTTCTCAACTTCTCTTCACCAATGGTCACTGGCTGGTACTCTACTGTCAAAGACTGTTAAAAGAACACAAAGTGCTGCTATTCCTACTTTTTTACATATTTGTAACCAATGTGAAGAAATACAAAATAGAGGCTACCATTTTACTTTTGACACCAGGTGCCCAGATTTCCACTTCAAAGCAAGGATTTGTAACATAGCCATGTGTGTATTTTATGAATATTTGGGCCTGGTCAAAGTTGAATGATGCGTTGTAAACCATCGGGGTTGGGATTTTAACTGTAGGGGCAGAGGTGAAGCTTTGAAAGAAATGTACAGTCATGGCATATGTACTGAAAACTCTCATTAATAACACATTGATTTCAAACAAGGGATCATAACCACATACCTATTTTCACCAGGTTAATGTATTTTTGGCTTACGGCTCCATCTTTGAAGAAGGTTTTTAGGGAATATCTTTTAAGCGTATTCAGATTATGAAAACTAAAGCTGGTGTTCTCCAGTGTGCCATTTTGACATTTTTTTTCACTGAAAAAAAAACTTGTCTTCAGTATCTTTCATTTTTTGTCTTCATAATGCCAGGATTTATTCAGAGAGAGTTATTGCTGATCATTTATATCTAAACAATTTACATATTAATCAAAAGCATTTGCATGTGTAATCAAGTCAAAACATCAAAACAAAAACAGTACCAAAGTGTTGCATATTCAAAGTCATCAATGTCTTCTTCAGCCAGGTGACAGATGAGGTTGCTCACTAAACTCAGTGTGGAAAAGCACTCTGTATCAGTTGGAGCTGTAAAGAAATAAGCTGGACTCAAGAGAGAGTCTTGACAACTTTTCACAGTACCTTTAGATTCAAAAAGGGATTTGAGAAATTTACATAAAATGAGGAGAAAAGAACATTGCATTTATAATGCTGAACTCAATTTTGCCATTTACAAATTTAAATATAAAAAAATATGACTTTCTTGGCAGCAATGATGTTTTCACACCTAGAAAGACTTAAAATAATAAAATATCTTACCATCATCTCCACTTTCTGAATGAGCCAGAAAGGGGCACAGTGTTAAGAATATCCATAAAGCATATAATGCCATTTTTCAGCCCGTAATATTCACTGGCCCACCTTAGAAAAGATCCCCAGTAACATTGCACACAACTCTGGTTCACAGGCAAAAGCAAAGTGTGCTCCTTCTGCTCCTGCTCAATTCTGAGCATTTATACCACAGCGCAGAGGAAGAGTGAGTGTGTGTGTGTGTGTGTGTGTGTGTGTGTGTGTGAGAGAGAGAGTGAGAGAGAGAGAGAGAGAGAGAGAATGCCATACTACAGCTCTCAACAGTGGTTGCTAGGTGAAGGATTAAAAACACTGCACTGCACGCAAAGCGCTTTGAGCTCTGTAGAAGAGAAATCAGCAGTCTTCATCAAACTGTGGAGAAACAGGCCAAACAAGAAAAAACAAGGACTCTAGACAGACTGGTTTATGCAGAACAAATAAAAAAAAGGGCAATGAAAGAAAACTTGACAGCCAGAGCTTTAAAAACAAAGATATATTAAGGACACTAAAGCAAAATATATAATACATACAATACATAGTACATTATATATATATATTTTTTTTCATCATCTGAATACACTTCAAATATATAAACATATATATGCTTTTTTAGCACCTTTTTCTCCTTTTATTTGCATTGTCTATGCGCAGATAGTTAAAGCAAAAGTGAAATAAAAAAAATGATCTCCCCTTAGCACACCTCCAATCTGAAAAACAAAAACAAGCGGTAAGTCCAGCCCACTTCCTGTTACCTCTGGTAATTGGGGTTACATCAGAATGAGGCCAGCATGCAACAGACTTCTATAGGCCTTACTATGCACTTATATTATCTTCAAACGCAGTGAAGTCGGTGAGATGGGAAGAAATCAGTTGACACTTAGTGAACTGATGACACTATTTTGTATGTAGTGTTTTCTATGGGTGATGTGTCCTTTTTTTCAAGACACAATCCCTGTGTTTTTTTGTTAGACATGAATGACTTCCTACTAGTCTGCCATACCCAACAGATCTTCATGTTCCCAAGGAATAAGAGTAGATGACACGCCCATGTCCTAACCCCTGTTAGTAGGATGTGAGATGTTTAGATGGCTGGACTGAGCCTGAAATTTTAAACTATGAGAGCAAAATGAAGGAAGAGGCTTTTATATTTATTCATACATTTGCAACTCTGATAGAATGAGCCAGAGGCCTACTGAACTGCCGTGCTGACGTATTGGACCCATGAAGCATTAGGACTTGTACACAGAATGGAGAGTGGAGTCTGTGGTTACCTGGTTGTGTACCTGCACACTTCCTGTATCAACATAGGACGTCAGTGCTGGTTTTGCTCACTCCAAAATGCAGTGTCAAATTTAGTCTAAAATGTGTAAAATGTCAAACTCATGTCAAATCATTCAGCTATTTGAAAATGATTTGCCCTGTAGTAAACTGCTAAAGTAAAAATCACTTCAGGTGGTAATGACTAATTGAATGAATTTACCAATATTTCATTTATAGTTTTATTGATTTAGTCTGTCTCTAAAAATGTATGATTATAGTGACCTGATGTGGATATACTAATTAATGTATAGCTCCAACAATTTAATAGGCTAAAGACACAATTTACTTCTTTCTGTTCTTTCTGTTCTATATGCACTAAAATGGGGTTTGGTGGGGGTAGTAACTGGAAATATACCTACTTTTCATAAATGTAACTAGTTCTCATTTGTTAATAAAAATAATTCAAATAAATAAAGCATTTGAGTTGACAAAATTTAATTTGCTTGTTACCACATGCAGTATAGTTTTATGTTAACTAAAAAAACATTTTTAAAGTGCACCATTGTAAAAAGTGGAAGAGGGAAAAACGCTTTTGAGGCGTAAATTGTTGCAAAATATGTAGCTTTTGAGTGTTTAAACTAAACTTGCTTTGCATCATTTCATTTAAAGTATTTATTTGAGAAAAGTACTTTGTTGATTTGACAACATATGATGGAATCACCTGTGAAAGGATGTGTACTTTTTATAATGTGCAAGATGTATAGTTTGCCACACAAAATAACTACAAGTGTGAGGCTGCATTGTGATATCAGAAGACAGCAAGCACTGACAAGACAGCCCGTCACGGATGCCGATCTGCCTTTAGGCCTGTCAGTCGACCAAAGTAGTAACTGTGATGTGCAGTTGTGTGGAAGCTGATATGATACACCATCACGATCAGCTAATCAGAGAATCCAGTGATAAATTCTGTGGTCGTTCAGACAAGGCTGCAAGTGCCCTGTAAAGCCCTGGTGATGCCCTACATGTTGGTATGTCCTTATGTGAGATTCAGTCCTCCTACAATATCAACCTCCATAATTTTTCTGACCTGTATGCACCTGAATATTGACATGTGGTGTGTGTAACACTGATACTTTTTAATATAAGTTAGTCAGTGAGTAAGTTTGCTACCCTCCTCCTCTTCCCCCCTCTGCCAGCATGCTTTGCTCTTGCTATTACTATCACGCTTTATACTGACTAAAAACATTACAAATGTGAGTGAGTAAGAGAAGCTGGAAATGCTGGGTATTTGTGGGGGTTGGGGAGAGAGCAAGAGAGAGGTTAAAAGGGAGCAGGTTTTTTCTGGGTAGAGGGTTGAGTATGTGCATAGGGATGGCTGGTTTGAGCTCTAGAGTGCGTCCGTGGGTGGCTGCTGTGGTTAAGGCTGCTCAGAAGGCAAAAAGAATGTGAGAACGGTACAGGGAAAAGGGGGAAAGCACATTTGTTTTACCGTGCTATGTCATCTTTTTTTTTTTTTTACAAAAATGCAGTGACACATCTTTTCCCTCCGCTGTCACGCGGTGCATCTGCAAGAGGGGCCGAACTCTATTGGTTAGACGGTGAAAGACGTGCAGCGGACGCTTAGTGTTGGTGCATTGTGCTAGAGAACATGAGGCCTCATCATACAGGATGAGAGCGTGTTGAACGAACCCCCTGAAACCACACTCCCATCGCTGGAGGCCCCTATCTCACACACCATCTCACAACAACAGCTTCAGCGCTTTATCTGCACACAGCACTCTTCTGTACCTGCCACTTGTGAAGTCTAGGTTGTGTCTCTCTCCCTGTATCTCACTCTCTTCTCTTTCTCTCTCTTGTCTTTAGCTTTGGTTGCGGTCAGCATCCTTTAAGCTTCTTGCTTTTCTGTGCCTCAAGATACATCCATGCAGGAGGGCACGGCTCAGGATGCTCAAATGGCCTGCACACACCAAAGAGAGTGTGAGACAGTTAGTAATTTTGATGTGATGACTGACAGGTAAGAGTCACTCTAACCAATTAATCACAAGTGGAAGAACAGATCGAAAGGTGAAATGAAACTGACAGGAAAAGGTCATAAGCAAATGAGTCATATACAGGGTGCAGAAGGACTGCTGCCTCACTCTCTCACTCTGGCAGGTTATACCAGCCATCAGAAAAAAAACTAAGCAAAACAAAAGACAAAACCTTCCTTTGATGCAATAAAAAGGTATATCATGAGACTACATTCTGTAGCGCAGGTACTGTTGCCTGTAACATTGTAGGTTTTGTTTACTCTGACACTTTTGAAACAGCTTGCAGAGCTACAGCTCTGATGACTTCCTGTTAATTAGTTACCACAAACTGAGAAAAACAGAAGCCAGAAACCCAAGTGTGCTTTAGCTCTGTGTCTGTGACCGTTACCAGTGTGTGTGTCTGTGTGTGTGCGCTCATGGATGGGAAGGAGCTTCAAACTATGTTCACAAGGCAAAAAAGCCACAACAGGAATAGAGAGAATGAAAGGAGTGGGGGGGGGGGGGGGACAGACAAACAGAAAGTAAGGTGCAATGCACGCATGTTTGAGTGGTGACCCTCACAGCTCTAGATTGTGTCACCTGCACTACAGCAGCAGCAAACAAATGTGTCAACATCATTCAAATCCATTGCAGAAGAGGGCTGGATTAATAAACCTCGCAAATTACCTTAAAATAACCCACATTTTATCCTCCATCCTTCCTTCCTCGTATGTTTGTGTGGTTTCTTGTGTAGGTACTTTCCAACACCCCTTTATCCCTTATCAGCAGGCTGTTTTTATTACTGTGCCTTTAAGACAGATGTATGTAAATTACCTCTGGGAAGTGACCTGTGCTGCCCTGATTGTGTCTCAATCAGAAAGCTGTCCAGACCAAGGCACTTCTAATACCTTCAGTTTGAAATTATTCAAATAATTTAGAATGGGCTGTTTATATATGTATGGACAGGGGACTGGATAGTGTACATTAAGTTCTTATTTAAAAGTGAAGAAAAACTGAGACATGTCTAAGAATATTTTTGTGCTATCTTTAATAAGGAACTAACAGGAAGTTTCCAACTATACTCTTAATCATGTCTTACTTAATTTATTCAGTATCTACTTGGTTGTTTGGCATAAATGATTTACAGGACCATCAGTTTTTACGTTTTCTGAACAGATTTAAGTTGTTATTGCAGTTTAAAATGTTGAAAGATAACATTAAAGTAAAATAACCAAATGATAAAAAAGTACTAATCTAGAAAGAAGTGATAGCATTGTAATATTGTATGTTGTAAATTGCTGTAAATAATAATGTTACATCATTGTAATAATAAATTGCTGTGTTGTAAATCATAGAAAACACATTTGTATGAGCTGGTTAATCCATTATCTTCAGTACCGAGAACAACAACAAAAAAAAAAAAGGAAAAAAAGTGGGGCGTGTATTTATAAAGCATGATCAGTCTCATAGGCAGCAAAATTACATGCACTTTATACTTTGACGCCTTTCTACAATAACCAGCATTAACTTTTCAGCAGTTTGTTTTGTCATCACAATTAACTATATGCCAACGCGTGTGCTGACGTACTTCCGTTTAAATTTCAGCCAGCTCGAATACTTCCGTTAGCCTACGCGTCTAAGCTAATGAACAATGAGAAGGATTAAATACCAGAAAACGTGTGGTACAACAGCTGAGCATTGCTGTATGCCGTTATGCCAGGCTTCTAGTAAGTACAACCGTTTTCTTAGTTTCTTTAATTTTCCTTCGGATGAGGAGATAAGGCGTAAATGGATAGTCACTATCCGGAGGGATAAGTTTGCCGTAACGCCTCACACTCGCGTGTATGGCTGGCTTTTTAAAGATGAAGACACTCGTGAGCCAGCATCTGAGAGAGGGCAACGACTGCTTAAAAAGGGAGCTGTTCCAGCGTTATTCACCACCTCCAAGATCGGGGGTTTGGGAGCGAAGACCAAGACCACCGCCAGAGGTTAACATGGAGGATAATGCACCTAAAGCCTGGGCAAAGAATCCTGAAGACTAACACTAGCCCAACAGAGCCATATTTTCTGAGACTTCCAATCTCTGTAAATAGCAATTATCTACAGTTGTTCATATATATAGCACTTATCTACATTTGTTTATATGTAGCATTAACATTTATGTATGTAGTAATATATAGTATAATAAAGTGTGTATATTACTACACATTATACTTACTAGATATGGTATGTTTATATGCAAACAGATTATGAAAATACAATGTTTTTTATCCTGCCTTTTTAAAATATTTTGTTAAATTTGAGCAGTACTCTGGCTTAAATAGGCCAACATTTATGTTTATTTTCATTACCTCATATTTTCCTTACTCTTGTTTATATTTGCATGAAATCTGTTTGCACACAGTTGAGGTTTCAAAGTGCTGCCTAT
>JBBPDE010000021.1:6444827-6461264 GCA_037974605.1 Nannopetersius ansorgii | reverse complement strand
CTTGGCAGGTCCTGCAGCGATCTAGTGTAAAACGCCATAGCTCTAGTGTCCACCGGAAATACTCGAGCTGGCTGAAATGCCAGACCTGATTTCCTCGGCATATAGTCCATTTGGTCCTTGTTCATTTTTCCTACTTCTAACACTTTGAGTGATTGATCACTTGCTGCCTAACCTATCCATTGCTTTCATATATGCCATTGCAGTGCTGTTCACTTCACCTATCAGTGGTGTTAATGTTATGACCAATCTGTAACTGTGTGTGTGTGTGTCTAAAGAAGTTGCAAAATCAACCGGCCAACAAAATATGCGAAATAATTGTATTTTCTATCTTACGAATTGCAAATTTTATTTAGCATAACATTATGTTAACATTGTTATTATTATCTGGAAATAGGCTGCATAAAAGTGGTCAGTTTTATTAAAGTTGAATGTTATCTGCAGGTCTTGGTGTGGCTGGCTTTGGAATGATTCTTGTTAGTGCATCATCCTGATTTCTTTTGGATGGTTTGTAGCAAAATCACATCCTGAATATGTTCAACCTTTTGTGCTTTGTGACACTCAAAATGCTGCTATTACAAAGATAAGAGGCATCCACTGATAACACTTATACACACCACCTGCAAAAACATGCACACCATCTATGGAATTTTGCAGGGGTGCAGTGTAGGGCCAACATCATATTGGCAAGGTCAATGACTCCCATACGTTATACTGTGTCACAGTGTCTTCCATTACCTCAAAAAGGTACCTGGCTTCCTTCCTTCACTGGACTCACAAGCTTCACAAGCTTCCCAGGTTGGCCATTTTTTGTCAACCTGTTTAACAGCAGCCACTTCGTAGTCTTACAGACCCCTTCCTCTTTTGTGACGAACACATTCATCCCCGAAAGAGCATCTCTTGAGCTTTCAAGTGGTGCGCAAGCTCTGCCAGTCCATGGGCTGATCCAGATGTGTAATGAGTTGGAACAAAGTTCCTCAAAGTCTTGGTAGTGTTGGACCACAACATTGCCTCCTAGTCCAAGCCCCCTCTGTTGTGCTGCACTTTTGAATGTGGTATTCCCAGTGTATGTAAAAAAAATAAATCATGTCAGTCCCCATTTATGGGGTTTACCCCACAATGGGTAAATAATGGGCCCCTTGTGAAGCATCTTTTCATTTCATCTGCTCAAGGACAAGTTTTTCTTTGCATAGATGATACTGGCCTGGCTGTGGGGCCTTATTTGTTTGGCCATTCTCTCAAGTGGACCATTCTTAGGCATCATAGGTATCATATTAGCAGTTTTCAAGTATTGTGTGGTCTGTGTATATAAGATGTAATAATATATGAGTAAATTATTATTTAAACAAACCACATGACAATTATCACTACTTACCACATCACAAGCACCTCCTGCACTGCAAGCTGCCATGACAGTTTCTGGCCAAGATGACAAGACAATCATAGCCAGCTAGAACCAGGCTATGTGACTCAAAAATTAGACCTGACAAAACTTTAATAAAATTTGTTTAAAAAGGTTAGCAAGGCATCTTGAAGTTATAGTGCACCTTGCCTGTTTAAGGGTAAACAGGAGGTTTGAAGACTATTCACCAAATGTTTTATTCCAAGAACTATATTGAGCAAATATACAGGAGTTGTCAAATCAGCATGAATAAAATAACTTGACAATGCCAATGATTAAAGTAGACAAAATTATTGCTGTTAAATCTGGTAAAGTACTAATAAAAAATTCTCATTATTGGACACTGGCACCTAGACTCTTCCTGTTTGCGAATTAATGAGTTTCCATCACTGCCTTTTACTCCACCAACATTCAAAAATGTAATGTACACACACAGCACCTCTGAGCCAGCCAACTCAGTTACATAATTGCCTCTCTTCTTACAATGATGAATAAGAAGATAAGAAATCCTGAGGGAAATCATTTTGTCATTAGCATGCTCAGTGCAACAAGAAAGGATAAAATAGGCAGAAGATCCCTATCAACACTATGCTCCAAACCCAGAGACAATATTCTCCAGTTCACTTCTCAAATCTGCAAAATTCTACATGGAAAGCTGCAAAGACTAGCCAAGATTGGTCATTGGTATTCTTTTTCACTGAACAATGCAAATGGTGAGTTGGTTAGGGTTGGTATTTTATTAATTGCATTATACGCTATATTCTGGTATTAGATTTATACTGCCATATACATATTAGCTACTAACTTTGATGCTCTGGTAATCATTTAAAAACACATTTATGACAATAAAATACATTTGCATTAAACTGAATGCAAATATTGTAAATGAACAGTTTTATTTCAGTTCTGCATGAAGTTTAATAAAGTAGTGTTACTTTATCTAGCTCTCCTACTCTCCTACTCCTACTTTTTTTATCCAACTTCAACCTGCTGTAACTTTTTCATCTAGCTTTCATCAACCTTTATCATCTAGCTTAGTTATTTCCTATTGGTGACTGTGTAATGTTTGCTAAACATTTAAGTCATTTCAGGACCTGACCTGGTATTGCCTTTGAAAACTACCATAGCTAAAGAAAATGCTGACAACCGTTAGCAGAAGTGACTGAAGAAAGACACTCTAAATAAGGACTGGTGAACTAACGTCCAGGTAACATTAGCTTGCAAGTTAATCAACAATTAGTGCCATGTAAGTTAGCTAATCGTCCACACAACAGTTACAGTCTGACAACCATAAACAAGTTAACATTTGTGTTACAGTTGTAAATATTTTTAGCAAGTTCTAGACTTTAAATGCAATGTAAGGAAACAAAAACACCTGATTTGGATGAAGCTGTCACATTAGTTTTTGCAAAAATGTAATGATTAATATTGGTGATTGATACTGATATGACCATGATTGTTTATAGACTCAAACTGAAAAAAAAAACATTTAATGGAAAGCAGCTGCCTATGAGTGATTTGTGAAGTTTGTGGTCAGATGATCCCCAGCTGGGTTTTAGCAGCATCATGCAGTGTAAAAGGATGCAGGTGACAAAAAGCAACTACAACCAATCTGAGTCCAGCCAGTACAATGCACTGAAAAAAAAATAGTACCTGCTGTCAGTGCTGACTGCTGTTGGAGCAAACCTCAATTAAAAACTAAAAGCTGATTAGACTGAAGCTCCAGAGCTCTTCACCACATGCTGATCTGCAATTTACAAGAGGAAAATTAAAAAAAAAAATCAAATGTTAGCATAAATGCTCATTAAAAGTCATGACAAATCAGTTTTATTTTGTTAAGAATGAACAAGATTCATACACTTTTAAAACTACACATAAAATTGACCTTATTTTACATTTCATCACAACAGAAGTTAGAGGTTTTGGAAACAGCACAAGAAAGTCCCACAGAAAATACATTTCCTTAAATATATAAACATACAGAATTATTTGTGGACAATATTTGCATTTGGATTAGTATTACAGTGTACAGTTGTACACATCACCCAGGCCCTCAGAGAAAGCTGTAGACTGAGGAACATGTAGAGAACTACCACTGCCCCCTCCTGACCAAGACTGATGATGCTGTTCCACTGTTCAGCTTAATATGATGAAGCAGTATGACACAAAATGACAAATTTCTATGGCACTACACTATATGGCATGAACTGCATCAAACACACATGTAGGCAGCTTTACTGGTTTTACCAACCAGAGGCACTGAGATGTTGCTGACTGCTGATCTGATTTTCTTCATCACAGGGCTGAGGAGCACTAAGCATCCAGCAGAGGACAGTGCAAATCCCAGTGCTTCAAATTAAAAATTGTTTTAATTAGACCAGTGTATAGGCAAAGAATGGAAAGGAAAATCCTGTACAAGTCCAAGGGTTATAAAGACAAAAAAATTCAGTGTGAAAAAATATTCATACCTTTTTTCCACATACTCAGACAACATTGAAAGAAAATCCACAATAGACTTTTTTATTGGCATTGAAAAGTGGTAAAGTTCAGAGACACCGCAGAGCCACTGCTGATAATGTATAAATGATGTGAATGAAAGAAAGAACTGAAAACCTTTACTCCCCAATTCAAAGCTCATCGCTGCAGTGAGTGGGAAACAGTGTATGTATGTTATAAAAAGGTAAGACATAATTAGACAAGAAAACTCAATTTTGAGTCAACTGCCTGGTTGATTTGCATAAAGCACTGATGTATGTAAAAATATTGTTAGAAAACTGTCTTTTGTAGTTATTGCTGTAAGACTGTAGGCCAATATGAGGATAATAAAATAGATGGACACATTTTTCAGGCCATTTCTTCTGTTATTTTTCCTTCATTCCTAAATATATTAACCACTTTCACATACCTTTCCAACACATACGAGTTTCTCCCTTTACCTCTCCCCATATAAGTATTAGCATTCCCTTAGTAACATGGAATTTCCTACCACTCATTTTGTCTCCTACAACAGTACACTTCTCTGCTCCATTATTTGACTTTTGTTTCAAACTCTTGCTCATCTCAATCCTGACCTATGTGTGTGTTAGAAGAGCTGTATATTGCAGGACACTACTGTTGTGACAGCGGCTTCAGCAAGCAAAGCCTATATGTCCGGAAGCTTGACTGAGTGCTACCTCTGCTTCCCCGAAAAAAAAGGATACACTGCAGTCACAGCATTCTTCCAGACAGGAAAAAAGAAAAAGAGTAGGTTTGTTTGGACAGAGTGCATCACAGACAGCAGCCACTGCAATGCAGAGGTTTCTCCTGTTTTTGTTGGCAGCAGCATAGAGACATGATTTTAGCTGACAATAAGAAAATATTATAAAAATTAGTCTGCAAACTAGACTGGGGCTTTGCTGTTTTAAAAATGAGACCATGTCCCTATACTAGTGCAGCAAAAAGAAAAGCCTTTTTAATCATTAACTGCAAGAAAATTAAACTGATATAGAGAATGAAACTGTTAAGACTGCACTGTCAGTATCAAAGCATGTGAAATTTTGATTTACAGACATGATTTAATTGTTTACATCAAACAGAATGTGCTTTAACACTGACATTTGCCAGAAAGACTTGCTACTGATGTATTCCTGCCTGTTGTATACTGGATCTCTGTACGCTGGCTAGTTGGACTGCGCTGGGGGTGCTTCCTGCAGGCTTGCTCTATTAGATCTCAAGGAGGGTGCAACAGATACAGATAAGAGACATCAGACTCGTACAAGGAAGTCCACGTTGAGAGATGCAGGGATGTGTATGGTCTCCAAACTCAGCGCTGAAGGAGTGTAGGGGAACAACACAGGAAATGTGTGCTTTGTGTCCACCAGGAGCTGGTTGTTTTCTATTCTGCCCTGAAGACGATTCTGAAAAGAATAACAACCACAGCTATCTGACAGTAATTCATTTATGAGTTACATATTTGTTAGCATTAGTGGTGGGCATAGATTGTTTTTTTTAATCTAGATTAATCTCACTGTAATCTTGGAATTAATCTAGATTAAAATGGCTCATTTGAATTCTGCCGAAGGCTTTCAGAATGTGTGCTACCCAAATAATAAAAGTAAGTCTTTGAGAACAGGTAAACTAATTCCGCATTGCACAAGGTGTAGACAGCCTTAGTCTGGTCGAGGTTTCCATTGGGAATCTTCCTAAAAATAAATTTTCCCTGAAGTAAACCCGGCAGCTTCATAGTTGTATCCATGTTAGCACGTCAAGTCTGAAGTCTGCAGGTCAAACATTAGGACCCAGGTGAAGCTACACGGCGCTGCTTTTTAGCGAGTAGCAACCGGAGCCCGTTTAGTAATATTTCTCTGGTAGCGCTGTTTGTACTCAGTTCAACAGAACAATACTATGAGTGTCCATAACTGTTCACTGCTTAACTTTACTTTTTTCCTTAAGTGAAAGGAAAGGTTTGGTGAAAAGTGTTCAGCCCTCTATACACACTAATGCATTCCTACAACCCTGGGGGCTAAGTCCCCCTTGTCTTTCCGTCCTAGTGACGACCCTGATTCATAGTAGGCATACACACAGGTTCCTTCTCGCCCCCTAAAGTGCAATTCGGCTAGGTATACATCTGCGCTAAAATATTGCGTAGTATAGACCCAGCTCCCAACCCAACATTGTGAATAGATTAATGGCGGTATTTTTTTATCGCCCGATAAGAGTCTCACGTTAACACCGATAAGGGCCCACCACTAGTTAGCATTTTTACTCATTAATGTGTGTGTCCCTGAGAGATGAATGCATAACTTTAACATTCCTAGCACCACCCTGCCAGATGAGTTTCATGTTTACTGCCATGTGTTTTTAAAACAATTAAATGAGATGGGATAGAGAAATGATCAAAAACAAGTATGAGCACAAAAAAATTTAATTAAAAAGTGTACTGTATTGGCTCTAATGAAGCTGCTTGCCATGTCCAGCACAAAGGACTCTCACAAAGGATAAAGTAATTGGTGAGCACAGACAGAAGGTACTGATGGCTTCTGTGCCAGAAGAACAGGCACAATGGAATGCATTTGCACACTGTTGTGATTATACATAAGTTCAAAACACAAATCTCGAAATCCTTGTTCAGTGATGTTTGACTACAGTTAGGGTTTGTCATAACATAAACTAATGTTGAGCCTCAAAAGGTAACTTTAATGCCAAAATGAAGATAATCCATAAGGCTAAAATGTTGTTCCTTGCTTGTCACTTAACAGGGCCAATCACACTCTTAATCTTTGACTACTAAAAAGGCCTATATATTTTGTCCTGAAGCTGTAACTGATCATGTTTCAAGCATAAACATGAAGACTGCAATGAAGTTGTGTTTTCTATGGAGACAGAACTTAACATCTAACTAAGCAACAGGTAAAAGCAGTACAGTTACCCATCACAGAAATGAAAAACTTTATTTGTTCGTTTCTAGCTTTTCGAAGAGCATTAACTGTTTATTTTATAAAGCATGGCCTTGAGTTAAAAGTAGGCATAATGAAATGAGTGTGAAAAGATCATAAATGGCTAATTATTTCTAAATTAAAGACTACAGAAAGGACTATTTGGTGTCCCTTTCATGTGCCACTTGATACAGATTTGTTTAAGATTTAAAGAGTAACACCAGAGAAAGTACTGATTAATGAATAGTGACTACCCCATAGAGTTTTGAGTAATTATCCTAATACGTGTCAACAATTAAAGTAGGCGCATATATCAATCAGAAGGTCTACAAAAGTTAGGACCTGTAGAATTAGGGTATAATAAATTATGCAGTTATGGATGGAAGAGTTGTGTAAATACCTGTATGTCTCTGATGAAGGACACGGTGACCCTTTCCTCAAACTCATTCAAAGGGGTGTAAAGATTAAGGATCTTTACAATCTGAAAAACAAAAAGAAACCATGCAATCCACAGTACTCACAGTTATAGACTGTAATTTAAGCAGCTGAATGGGGAGCTACCTGTTGTGTGCTAAGTACAGTGCATGAATTGCAGATAGCCTCAGCATCCTGAAAAGTCTTCTTTCTCAGCTGCAGCAGCTGGGCAGCCTGGATAAGGGGCTCAATAGTGGACACCGCTCCACTCTGGTGTAGGTTCTTCCCCCTCAGCCACTCCTCCATCTGACTGATGTTGTACCTGAATCCACAGGAAGTGTTTCACATTTCATACCACACACAGTATGCAAATAAAATGAAAGCACCTTCTGCAGCAGTAGTACATTACCACCTAATAATAAATTACTAATATTTGATGTAAACTATTAAGATGGTCAAAAGGAGAAAAATAAATGCAATTAGAAGCTTACTGGAACTGTTTTCAGACATGGGCTACACCTTTATCAATTTTTTTTACCAATGATTGTAAATTATCTGTACAGAGACAGAAACCAGAAATCTCTATTTGAGATAAATCCAGCGCAAATCTTAGAATTAATATACTGCTACAGTCCTAGTTATTTCAAACACCAATGCTGTCTTAAACTTTGCAGTCCTAAAAGTATAGTTTATTACAGTTTGATCTGTCTTCCAGCACTTGCCTAAGCTGCATGCCAGTACTCCATGAACAGACGTCTTTGCGCAGCAACAGGTTGTTGAGTGTGACTGCATTAATGCTGTAGAAAAGCTGGCGTATGACCTGCTGGCCAATCTCTGGGTCCAACCCATGCTCGCCCATGATAGAGGTGAACTGGCCTAGCTGTCTGATCAGAGCTTCTAGGGTGTAGCCCCCTGGGCCCTCAGTGTCACAGTCCATACTGGAGGAACGGTGCCTGTAGCCCATGGGTTTGACCCCTGTCAGGCTTCCACTCTCCAGCATAGCAGACACTTTAAAGGAACAAGATGCAAGATAATGTTCAAATAAGATGCATGTGGTGTACAGGGTCACAGAGAACAGCCATTCAATGAAGGAATAATATTAAATAGATCCTCTGTGAAATGAAGGGAAAACACACAGACGAAAAGAAAACTAACCAATCATAGGCTGCAGAATGGCCTCAGCAATTTTAATAAGCTGCTGGTAGATCTGGATGGACAGATCACTCAGAACTTGTCGGTACTCCGCCAGGTCAAAGTTCTTCAGGCAGTGTTCGTTCTGTTTCCCTGTGTTTTGTGTCATGAATGCCTGAACAATAAATGTCAACATGAAACACAACTAGAACAAAAAATCTGACACTAAAGACTTCAGGTGAGGCTGTAATGAAGCAAACATGTTTGGAAAGGTTGTGCTGCTCACCTCATCGCCACTGTATTGCTTCAGACAGTGCAGTAGTCGACTAGTGTTAGCCAGCCAGAAAGAAGTCATTTCAAAGTCATCATTATTTTTCTGCAGTGTTAAAAAAGAAATGGAAATGGCAATGTATACAAGCACATCAACTGGTGAACTGGTGAAGATTAATATTAAAGTGAACTTTTCCAAGAAAAACACACCTTGAGAACCTTTTTCACTGCATTAATGGTGAAGGTGAGAAGTGAGTGCACTTTCTGGTCATCATTGATGTGGTCAGCATGACGGATGCACATGAACAGAATGTAGGCTGGGAGACAAGGAACCGTGGCTGACACAACATGGGGTTTCATGTCTGAGAACAACACACAGACAAAATGAATTGGTGTAGTTCATTTTCACTTGCAACTAAAGCATTAGCAGGATACAAGAAGCTTGTGTATGTTTGTATACTGATAGACAGTGGATTGCTGGAAAGACAGTTGGTTTGATTTTGCCAAATTATAGGGTGTCAGAGCACAACGGTTAAACCACAAATTTATCTGGCAATCCAGCTCATACTTACCATGTATTAGGGTCTTGATTAGTAAGGCTTCATCCTCTTTGTTGTACTCAAACATGCCTTCAAAGTCTTTTTCTTTTCTCTGCACTGTGACCTGACGGATTAGCTCAGGCCTGGCCCTGCTAGCCTGCACAGCTGCTGCCTGGGACACTGCATAACAACCAAATGCTGTATTGATATGATAGCAAGGTAAGGTCACTCGGCTCCAATGCAAGAATATGGTATCTATCAAACCTTCAAGCTCCTGAACTTTCTTGATGTAGATCCTTAGTTGCTTTTTAAGCTTCCTCTCATTCTTCTCCAACTTCTCCATGACCTCTTTGAGATCCTGGAACACATCATTTTCATGAAAAATAACAATAGAGCACAAGTTTTATACTTTACAAGACTTATTTTTTGTATTTATTTTTTGTATTTAAAGAGTGAGCCTTCTCACCAGGTTCTCATTGGTGAGGCGAGTGATCTCCTGCTGGATACTGAACTCCACCAAAGCATCTGATGGGAGGGTGCTAAAGTGATTCAGCATTTCCTGCTTCTTCTCCAAATCTTCCTTCAGCACCTCGATTTGAGTATGGAGGGCGTCCAGCTCATCCCGGTGCTGCCGTGACTGGGACTGCAGTTGTGCCTCCAGCAGCCTAGTACACATACCAAAGCAATAAAATATTTTACTGTACACTGAAAATTTAACGCATGCACTGTGTAATCGCACTGATTCACTGAAAATGAAGAATTTACTCCACTCCAAAAAGAAATGTGAAATTTCTTTATGTTCATAAAAATGAAGTATACAGATATCCATCTTCCATGTGAGCAAAAAAGAGAAGCGCTCAGCTACACCAGCCCCATAAAGTAAGAGCTTCTTTTGCAGCCAGATTACATTAAATAAAGGAGCAGAAAGGCAGCAGAAGAATGAAGCACAAAGACACAACCTGGCTACTTGCTTTAGCCCCTGATAGGCCAGACCAAGTTCTCCATCTTCATTCAAAAAACCCCAGTCCTGTGTTTTACTGATGTCCAAGCAGAGAAAAAGAGAGGCAGCAGTACAAATGAAATCAGAAAAAGAGAGAGAAGTTAATTATGCAAAGAAAGTTGCTAGATAGTCAGAACAAGCTGAATTAGCAGTGTTAGCATGTTATTAGAACCTATGTTGATAGTGTGAGAAGTAATTTAGCGGCCGACTTTATTCCATCAAACTATGGCATGGGTAAATGTTTCGTAACAGCCTGAAGGTGTAGGCAGAGCAATCAGATTGAAGTATTTTTATTGGACTCCTATTGCAGCTTATGCAATTTTACACTTATGACTTCAATCACCAACCTGGTTGTGACATAACAACAGTGATTCAACAACCAATGCACATTTCCACTGACAGATATTTTGACTCAGGACTGAAAGGTCCATTTTTCTCTAACTCAAAAGAACTGTCAATCCTTAAGTATGAGACTATAATAAAAGATAAAAGTTGTAGAGATGTATATGCACTGAAACTAAAGGTGCCCAATGTAGCATTTCACTGTTCCTGATAGTGTGGCGCAAAGCAGTACAGATTTAGTGTTCACTGCCAGAATACACCCCCTACATCATATAGTTCCATAATCAATTGATTAGTTTTATTAGGTGTGTTGACTGAAGGAATACTTGCATGGTGATGAAAGTATACAGGAGCAAAATTAAGAAACATTGTCCACATTAAATGTATTAGTAATAGTAATTACATAAGTAATAGTAATAGACAAAAAGTGGAAAATGGTAAAAGCAAGAGCTTCCTATTTTGTGGTATTTACTTACCGCTTGGACTCGCTAAGCCCCTGGTATGCTTGTAGAGCCTCTCCCTTGTCTACAAGCTTTTTGTTGTTGGCCCATTCTGAGACATCATTGTTCTATTAGAATATGAAAATGCACAAAATAGAAGAAGATGGTTATAATAGTTGTTATTGGAAATTCTCAAACAACAAATGGTACCTGCAAGTTTTAAAGCATTGTATGAGCACAAGACATGAAGTCTTCAGCCCTAAAAGAATCAAGTCTGCCATCAATGTCACTTGTAACATCCTCTGGCCTTTTAAAGCACTCATAATTGAATACACAGGCCAGAATAGCAGGCGAATGCACCCCAAAGGGACAACCTTAACTGAATCCATCACAGTCAAAGAGCACCCATAATAACCTGCACTGGCAAGAGAAAGAGAAAGAGAGCACAAAAGAAAGGGAAGAAAGCTGGTGCAACAGAGATAAAAAAAAAAATAAGGACAGAAAGATTGCGGAAAAAGGAGAAATAAAATGCACTACAAGCTTTAAAAACAGTCTTAATGTAATGAAAACGAATATGACATGCCATTCAGGGCAGAGAACCAGACATTTTAAGTGCTTCATGGCGCTCGATGGCATGGACAGATTTATTAAAGTATTCAGCAAAAGGCTAAACACAAGAAGTCAAAATACACATGGTTTTACAGGGTGCAAGTATGAGACAAGCACAATTCAATTAAAACAGTACATATTATTATTCACCAATGTATATCAGAAAAGTACACTTTGAAATGCATCAGAAAACATACAGCATGTGTGAAATCAGGGTTCAGTTCAAGCCAGTGTGGTGATCCATGGCTCAGTCTTTTCTGACTTTGATGGCTAAATCAAAAAGACCACTTTTTTCAACAAAGGGACTTTTCAGGACATTTTCTGAGCAGTAGATGTCAATGACATTTAGACTCACAATGTGATTGGTGTCCTCTGTTGGTTTTGTGGAGCTGACAATCTGGGTTTTCAGCATAAGAACCTCCTCCTTGCGTACATCCAGTTCCTCGCTGGCAGCTTTGAGTTGACTAAGCAAAAGGTTGTAGCTGTCTTGCAGTTCATTGGAGGAACAGCTTTCAGAAGCCCGGTCAGCTAGTGCCTTTCGAAGTTCATTCAGATCATTCTTCAGCTTCTTGTTCTCAGACTCAAGTTCCTGCCTCTGTAGAATTATAAGAGGAAGTTTGTGAAGATATGAAAATAATTATTTTAGTTAATTCTTTAAATGCTTGAACTAGAAAAACAAGGTTCTTGTTTTGTAAATTGGCACATGCAGAGCAGGGAAACCTAAAATATTTGAATACATTTTAATGAGTGTGTGTGTGTGTGTGTGTGTGTGTGTGTGTGTGTGTGTGTGTGTGTGTGTGTGTGTGTGCGTGTGTGTGTGTGTGTGTGTGTGTGTTCAAGGAGAGAGAAGAGGGAGATACGAGAAAAGACTGCCAGTTATCTGTTACACTGTTTACAATGAGCTGAGGCTGAACTTAAAATGTATTTCTGTAGCAATGTGAAATTAGGTCTACAACAAAAAAAATGCTATGGAGGGCATATGTAAGTTTCTGCTTAACGCAACATTCAAGATACAGTGCATATTTGCCAATTTCAAAAACTGAGCAAAGGCACATAGAATACCTGCTAACAAACAAACAAAAAAAAAAAACAGTGGAGAGAATTGAGAGAGAAAGACAGAAAAAGATAAACAGGGGAAAAAAGACAAAGAAGGAAAGATAAATCAAGTTAAGTGTCTGCAAAATCAGACAACACATAATAGTCATGTCATGTTCTGAAAAAGTTATTCAAGCACCAAATGCTTGGCTATAGATACAGCAACACTGAGAGACACAAGCAAGACATAAATTATTTTAACATATTAAATTCAATGTGTTATCATAGTCTTTAAATCACATAATACTTCCTTACATTCATAAAGGCATGATTACAAAAGACTTTAATTTGACTGGCCTTGTACTTTGAGTTTTATAGTTGAACTCTCCAGAGATATTTTGGCAAAACTTGAATGGCTGACCATGCAGACAGCGCTAAGTCCTCTGGCACTATGTTAAATGCATTCTGTTGTGAAAGTACATATCACAAAAATAAATGACATTAAAAGAAGGGAAATCATCCTGCACTATTTACTATAGACTCTGGTGTCATTGTGTTTGGTTAATAAACAGACTACGTAACTCAGTAGCTCAGTTTCGTAGTACATTCCACCTTGCAGATTAAAATAACTCACCCACATATAAATTAAGTGTAATTTGCATCACTAACACATGCCATATTAATGTTAATGTTAATACAAATCGTTTTTCTATCACTACCTGTTTGGTTTGCGGTCGTCCCACTCACCCACAATTTAGCAGGCATCAGTGCAAGTAACATCAGACCAACCAAAGTGCAGCATAAGTCAAGGTATAGAAGAAGAGACATGTTGCTAGGACAGTAAGTCTGAGAGGTAGCAAAGTGTGTGTATGTGTAAACCTTGAGACTGTTGTAGGCCAAGTCTGCATTTGCGTCTTCCTCTGACGTGGAACTCTTAGGATCAATTGTCTGCGAGATCAGAGAAAAAAAATAACTGTAAATAGTGATAAGACGGGACATTTCAATATCAGCTGGTTCTGTCATAAGATGTACTGATATGATAAATATTTATTACCATGGGCACTAAATGGGTGAGTCAAAAGATAAAGAGCAATCTTACTATAAAAGGCGGCACTTCCACACTGTACTGTGCCATTACACTTTTAACTCCACATAACACTAACTTTGCATTTGTTTAGCTCCTCCATCTTCTCCATGTTGGTTTGTAGCCTCTTCCTCTCCTGCTCCAGCTCTCTCACTCTCTTCTGCAGCTTCATAAACACACTCAGATCCATGGCCGCATTACCCTGGCCCATCTCCTACAGAAGCAAAGGAAAATACAGAGATTAACAGAATAATGTAAAATTGTAACGCATTCCGGATAAAAGGGTATGCTAAATATATATAGTGAATAAAACTGTGATGTAGTGTCTGAATGGGAGAACCGAACTCCCCACAACAACGCAAAAACTGCAAATATCCTCTGTTGTTTATTTTGCTTTTTTGTGGCAATAAATATATTTTTTCTGGGTGTTATCACCTGGAAGCACTTTTTCCGAAGCATGATTTCCCTGCAGTGCAAGCACTTAGACACTTCCTACTCCACAGTTTGACTGATCTCCAGGAGACCTCTCCAATGAGCCCTCATTTGTATTTTTAGCCCGAGTAGATTCCCTGAAAACCATTCGCCTTGCCACGGTGTGCCAATACTATTGTCCCGGGACAATAAATGGGTTTACCATTACATTTTCCTAAGAGTAATGCATTAAATGGAGTTTAAAATGAAATTAAAGTGTTCTGTGAGCATATTTAGTGTTTACACTATGAAAATAGACATTTATAGGCATTTTTTTTATTACCGAAACACAACAACACAGTTTGTCACTATACACATGTGCTCTTGGAATGTAACCCCCATGAAAAGTGGGGGATTACTGTACTCCAGTAAATGGGTTTCGTCATAGTTTCTATTGCAAGGTTGGACAAGATTTAGAATGCTGGCTAAAACTGACAAAAACAAGAAATGTTAAAAAGTCATACAGTTTAAAGAGAAGCTGCAGTGGCTGTGTATCACAAAACTAAAAAAACATTTATCTGTGTGTGTTTGAAAGGCCATGCCATCAGACTGAGTGTACATATTTGTTATTAGGATAATGTTACTATGGTATCTAAACTGTCTATTAGTTTAACAACAATTAGCTACAACAGTATAGTCCAGCTTGCTAATGTAGCTTTTCATCCTGGAAATCGTCAGTCACAAACAACAGCCATACCTCTATCTGTTGAATAGTGTCTTCAGTGTCTCCAACCTCAGATGTGGAGATGGACGGGTAGGGGGACTCAGAGCCTATACTGCTCTGATTGGAGGGGTTTCTCCGATGGCCAGGAATGAACTATAGGAACATACATATACTGAGATATAGTGGATAAGCAGTTATGTTTCTTTTTTTCATCAGCATTTTCTACCTTAGCATAGGTTGCCTCCTCCTGCAGGTTGTCATATCTCTGCTCCAGTCTGGAAAACTCCTTCAGCAAGTTTTGGTACCGCAGCCTCTCTTCATCGAGCTCAATCTGCAGTTGAACTTCTTTTTGAGACACACTGCATTCTTTACCTGCAACATATGCAAACACACACTGAGGGTCTTTTAGCCTCTCTTGAACTCCCAGAATGACTATGGCATCGCCCTGGAATGGGGTAATTTTTTTGTTCTACATGGGAGGCTTCAAACAGAAGGCAATCAGAAGGCACTTTCAGGAGCTAACTAACTGAAAAAAAATCCAAAAAGCTTATGTGTGATATTTTACATGATTAACACTGTTCACAGAACCTTTTAAAACTATAACACACTGAAAAGGAGTCATTTGTGAAGTGAAAGTGACCATTTGTCATACGTGAACACACCACAGCACACAGAGTGAACAGCACGAAATTCTTCCTCTGCATTTAACCCATTCACCAAGTGAAGCAAGGGGCAGCAGGAACACGGCGCCCGGGGAGCAGTGTGTGGGACGGTACCTCAGAGGTGCCTACCGGTCTTGGGAATCGAACCCAGACTTCCTGGTTGCAGGGCGAATGCTCTAACCACTAGGCTACCAGTTTATGTTAATTACTGGTAAGTACCAAACCCTAACTGTCATAATTAATATTTTATAAGACAGGATGTGAAGTATTGCAACTTTTATCTTTATTAACTAATGTTGATTCGTTCATTACGCAAACTATCCACAAATTTTTACTGGATAATAAACAGAGAGACTGATAAGAGGAAAAAGCAGAATTGAAGCACTAAATTAAATTTATCCACACCACCACATTTTATTCCCAGTTTATGTGTGACAAATTCAGACGTATGACAATGTGGTCTTGTTATGTAAGACTACAACTCTACCCCAAGCTGTCACAGTCTGTATACAGAGGGCTGATTATGTACTGAATCTTCTGTGTCCTATTTACTAGTTTCATGGTATTTTAAAAGCACACAAAGCAGCTTTTATCTCAGCAGGACATTTACTTCTAAGGTCTGAGTTTCAGTTACAGCAGCCAGAAGTCAAACAGTCAAGGACATTGCAACAATATTGTTGCTGGTACAAAAAATAAAATTATTGCAAGCAGGGACTCATGTGGAAGGCACATGATAATCATTCAGACCTTGTGGTTACAATTGTATTATTTGCAGAAGCATAGCAGACAAATAAGCTGGGAACTGTTGAACACAGCAATAAAAACATTCATGCTAGACTTAACAGAGACCTAACCTTTGGTTTCAAGTACCACTCTTACATGTGAACAGTGTTGGGCACATTACTTTAAAAAAGTAGTTAGTTATAGTTACTAGTTACTTCTTCCAAAAAGTAACCGAGTTAG
>JBBPDE010000021.1:6404172-6420687 GCA_037974605.1 Nannopetersius ansorgii | reverse complement strand
GGGGGAGAGAGAGAGAGAGAGAGAGAGAGAGAGAGAGAGAGAGAGAGAGAGAGAGAGAGAGAGAGAGAGAGCAACTATAGTTATGTTTCTGAATGACACTCACCGACTTTTTTCCTGTTCATCCAGCTGTTTGTTCTCCTGGATGATTCTGTTCAGCTCATCTCTTTCTTTAGCAAGTTCAGCCTGTTTCTGAGCATTACGCTCCACTTAACAAAAAGAAAGACAGAAAGAACTCATAGAAATATGCTTTGTAATATGTGTTACACATTTTCTGTCATATTGTTCTCGATATTGTTGTTTTGTCTATTATTGTTTTTGAGTTAACAATAACACACATTTGTGGTGTCTGAGTATGCAGTTACTGACAAACATGACAGCTATAAACAAGAACATAGTGTGTTGTTGATGTGAAGCACCAAAAACTCTCTGCTAAATGCAAGAGTAACAGAGTAAATCTGAAAAGGGCATTCCTCATAAAGGCAAAATGAAGCCACTTGGCAGGTAAATAATATGCAGTCGTTTTTAGATGTACTGCTAATATACTCCTTGAATTATTTTTATTTTCTCTGTGTTGTGTGTTATTTCTTTGATCTTCTTAAACCCATTTTCTTCACTATTCTCTATTTCTCTAGAGCACAGCAACATGCCTCTCCTCCTAAATATGTTTCTTACACTTTTCCTGGATTTGTAAGCGACGAGTGTCCAGCACATCTTTCATGAGCCGGTCTCTTGCTTCTTTCTCCTGATGCCATTGCTCTGCCCTATGGGCCAGGGTTTGTTGAAGCTCTGCCTCAATCAGCTGCTCCATCTCTGCCTCCTGACGTCTCTGCTCCTCCTGCTGTTCTGCCAGGTACTGACGATGCCTCTGTTGTTCCTCACGTAGTTCCATCTAATTAAAAGAAATTATTCTCTAACATTAGAATCTACAGGTCAAAGGTATGGAAACAAGTGATTTTTCATCCAAAAAATATTTTACAATAACCACTTCATTTTCAATACCATTCATAATATTTGTTTATGACAGTCCCTAATATTAACTTATCAGTTATTAACCCATTTAATCCCAATGATCACAATTGTTGCCGTTTTTTTTCTTTTATTTTGGAAGCTCTAAAAGTGTTGTTTTGGCTTTGGGTAGCTAATGCAAGTTAAAAAAATTAAAAAGAGGTTGTCTCCCCTAAATTGTATCAATGTCATGTGACTTGTGTAATGGAGACATGACCACGCCCCTTTACATCCAGCCTGCACCTCTGGAAAGAGATGTCTGCCTCAAACCTGTACAAGAGGAAGTTCATAAAATACCTTAAATAACAGATATTACTAAAATATTCTGAACACGTATTTTCTAAAGGGTCTACTACTAATATTTAATGAGAATTATATGCCTGCATGCGTTGCAAGCATGGCAATAATTGTTTCCGCTAGTATAACACATAGTCATAGTGCTAGTAATACTACCTGTCAAAGGTTTTTGCTGTTTATCCTATTTATATTTTGTCTATCTTTTTTTAAATCTTTTTTTTCTACACTACTTAAAACTATCAGAGGTCAGGCCAGGGGGTGTTCCATGAGATCTTGGTGGGAAGGGCGGCCTCCCGTCGGGGGGTGACCAGCTGGGTCGCTGTGGTGGGATCCGCCCTGCTGGGGGACGGCTTTGTGGTCTTGGATCTTTTCAGTGCATGGATGGCCGTCCACCAGGGGGGCCCTGCACCGTGTGAGTGGTCGTAGAGGGTATAGGGGTTCCCTACCGATTCCCTAAACTTGCACCACATAGTGGGTGTAAATAGGTAAAATAGGTGAAATTTAGACTATGTAGTTTCCTATTGGCAACAATTGTTGCCGAGTATAAAACGTACATTTTCACTATCATAACCACCATGAAATTGAAAAATTCAAACATATTGCGTGTTAGGGAAGTCTAAGGAGTAAAATGCATGCACTTATTTTGCAGGAAAAAATTTGGGATTAAACAGGTTAACTATTTGCCAGCTCTCATTTATTTCATCAAGTCTTCAGAAATTGTTAACAAAGATATCCATTATTTCTATCAAACAATGTTTAAATATGTTGGCAATGCTTCCAAAAAGCTGGTCTAAAAGACTTTAACACCCAAAAACAGAAATACTTAATGGTTGAAAATATCCTCCTCCAGATATTCTTCTCATACACAATTCTTCTTTGGTTTAATGTGACCTGATGAAACCTTACCTTTCTAATAGCTTCTTCTTTTTTCTCATCTGTCTCGTGCATCAGCAGCTGCTCTAGTATGTTCATGTCCAGAGCCAACTCATCCTGCTGCTCTTGTGCCACTCGCTTCATCTTCAGCCGCAAGGAGAGGTCCAGCTGCTTGCGCTGGCTCTGCTGGCTCTGAAGCTTCTGCTTGCGCTCCCGCTGCTCCTCCAGATGCAGCATGTCCCTCTGCTCGCGCTGAAAAACATGGCATACAAGCACAGCTTTACTTCAGCAAATACAGAGTACCAGAGCAATTTGGCGCGGCAAAAAAAGAACAAGAAGAAGGGCGTGAAGGTTAGCCTTGCATGAGGACGTATACCTGTACACACCCCACACACAAACTAAAGAGGCATTACATGTCCTGGCAGTCTTCTACACCAGTGTGTGTGTTTTGAATTATGGAGGCTGTGCTTTTTGGTCTAGAGGAAAATACACATAAGAGTGTGCAGATGAGAGTGGCGTGAGTGTGTGCATGATAGTGTGCGTGACAGAATGTACGCAAGAGAGTGCGCGTCTGAGAGAGTATAGAACTGCCTACTTGGTATGGCCTGTTTGTGTGTATGTGTTGTCATCCAAAAAAAAAAGAAAAAAAAAAGTTTACCGGGTATGACCTGCGATGCTTTTCCAGGCTTGAAAAAGATACAAATACACTGAGCACTTGTTCAATGCAAATCAAATGTCTTTTAAGGTTTATAGAAACATATGTTTGATAAGGAGTGTTCCAATATTTTTCTGGCCATTATTCAGACATTAAATGGGTATATTATTATTGTATTATTAAGTACAGTATTGATGTTTACAGAGCCATGATTTGCTAATCATTCATTTTTTACCAGCAGCTGAGCCTCTTCTTCTTTGAGATGTTTGGCCTGCAGCCTCTGCTGCTCTGCAGCCTTTATCTGAGTTTGCAGGAAGGCCAGCGCCTGAAAATTGCTCTCTCGCTGACGCCAAGCCTGCTGGTTTTCGTGCTTTTCTTTTGCCTTCCGGTCACTCTCCCACAGCTGGGCAAACAGCAATTCTTCGTCCTGATGTATATGACATGCTTCCTCCCGTGCCCGGATCTGTGCAGTTCGTTCCCTGCAGACCTCATCTTGTCTACGACGCAGATGTGCAGCCCGCAACTCTTCACATTGCTCTCTAAAATACAGAAAGATGGACTTTTTAGAAAAATCTAGAAGATAAAGACTGTAATAATTATCTTTTATTTTAAATTATCATGTTTTTGTTTTCTCCATATATATATATGTATGTATACAGCATTCCAGTTTAACCTTTTTTTCTGTTTAAAAAGTTGTAATCAATGCTTTCAACAGTAATGCCAATTGGGTTGCAGATATATATGATTCTAATATACTAGTCCTGGGTAGTTTCACAGGAAATCAACAGGTATGCACTCTTTGTGTGAAATGATGTGACTCTATGTTGAGTTGCTAGCCAGCAGTGAGGAGTGAAAGGGGAGGGGTGAAAACATTGTCCTGTGAAAACCCTTTACACCTCTCATGAACGATGGCCTGTTGAAAGCTTTCCATCAGGAAAATACATACACATCCATATACATTTTCAACTGAAGGACCTCCAAAACATACATAACAAATTCATTTTATGGCTGCATGTTAATAGTACGAGGGTTAAAAAAAAAACAAAACAGATAAGGTTGCATAACATGGATAATTCATTCATAACAAATAAGTACGGATTTATTAAACTTATGCAGAATTTGTTATTTTTGTCATCTTAAGGAGATCAACAGAGATGACAAAAGTGAATGTGAACAGAAAATTACAGTATATAATTTCTTCTCGTTCACATTTTATTCAAATCTTTTTAATATCCAATAAAACCAATTCAATTGGACTATATTATATTTAAATTCACACTGTAAAGAAGGTTTTCTATATAATGTAACAATCATTCTTAAAATGAGATTCCAAACTTTTGAAAATTAAATTGCAATATTTTCATATAGGTTTACACGCCATTGTTATATGAGAGTACAATAGGTAAACCAATAACTTGGAAGTGTTATCCATTTAGAAAGTATTTCTACCTGAAGAGCTGATCAAGCTTATCAGCAACAGTTTTCTGTCTCTCATGCTCCCTCTTCTCCTGCAAATACTTTGCCCTTTCTCTCATTTTAGTTTGCCTCTCAAGCACAGTCTCTTTCTTTTCCTCCAGCTCTTTCAAAAACTCTTTCTCCTCAAATTCCAGCAGCTCACGCAGCCTGTAAAAGGGAATAAGAGAGAGAAAGACAAAGAAAATGCACACTATTGTACTAATTTTCATGTATGCATTTTATACAACACCAAAATAAATTTTGAAAACCTTTCTCTCTTTTCATCAATGCTCATCTGATACTGCTCCATGGCCTCCCGGACCCTCCTGCTTACAGTGGCCGACACCATCCGTCGCTCAGTGTTTCTTTCCCAGTGCATTCTCAGGTCACAGGCACTTTGATCCTTGGAAAACTCAACCACCTTGTTCAAAGTAGTCTCCTGTTTCCACCTCTCCAGAATAAGGTAGTCTGAGGGTCTTGATGATGGATACCGTGCATGCTTAAAATAAGAATAACCAACAAATACCTGACATCAAACAGATAAAACAACATCACACCCCATACCCCATACCTTTAGAAAACGTTTTTAATGTATTACTTTGCTGTGTGGAGCAGTGCAGAGCTCACATAGTCCAGATGACTTGTTTTATTCCAGAGACAGAATACAAGATCCATATGTACAAAAAGGTACAATTGGACATAATATATAGATAGAGGCAGATATCCTGGATTCACTAAGGGCTGTGTTAGAACTGAGTGGCTCCTTTAGCTTGAACTTATAAGAATATAAGATGAGCTCACCACTGCCACAGAATGAGGTGTGGGTCCGGTGAACTCCCGACATTGTGTTCTGTTTCTCTGACCCATCAGCATGTTTAGACCATCAATCTTAAAATCAGTGTTGCAAAGGAAAAGCACAACCCGTTCCCAAAATACTTCTGTTTACGGAACTGTCCTACTGTAACTATAGCAACGGCGTGTGACGTCTCCTTCTACACCTCTTGACGGATATACTGCCCGGAGTTAATGAAAAAAAACTAAACTGTAAAAACGTTTAGATATATGAACACAAAAACGTACTGATTCGGCATTCACATTTTCAGAGATTTATTTATGTATTTGTGTGTGTGTTTTTGTCCGTGAATATATGTTTGTATATTTATTCCTCAGTGTATTCTTGTTTATTTGTTTATTTATTTGTTTATGTATAAATTAATACATTTTTGTTTGTTAGCTCTTTGCACAAAATAAGTGTCACACTTTTCCCCCAGCAGTTCATTGGTTATCCCTGTAATTGTGGTTTGTTCAAAACGCTTCGCTCTTTTACTTTACATAGAGCACATAATGTGTGTGTGTGTGTGTGTATGTATGTATTATAATTATATATATAAAATTAGTATTATTATTATGGTTAAATAATTTTACTTTATGTGAAATAATTCGTATTAATGTGGACATACTCCACCAACCTACCAGCACCGGTGTATATTGTAATATAATATAAATGTTCTCATATTGCATAATATTTAATACCTCACTAGTACACCCCGACACTCGAGTCCAGTTGCGTTGCCTCAGGCCTTTATTTTGAAAGGAAGTTGTCTCATTGTTTCTTGTTTGATGTGACGTATTTTGTACAGAACGCGCCAAAGTGGTGGAGCTGAGCGTTTTAAAGATTCAGGTTTTGTGTCGACGAGTCTTCTCTTTCTATTCTTATGGAACAAAGAACTGTTATATGTGATATTAACTCCATAAAACAGTAGTCGGTGTGGTAAGTTAGGTATGTTAGAACAGCATTAAAGGGAAAAAGAGAGTTTGTACTCGTCGGTGTGTTTTGCTTGGTTTTCACTGAGGGATTAATTCTACACTGATGTGGCATAATTTAGACAGTAACAATGGGAGAACAGCGTTAAAATAGAAATATTTTTATGCTATTTAAAAAAAAGCCTAGGTGGTATAATTGTAGTAGTGGATGGGGTTTTTCAGTGAAGAGGTTTTATTCATTCATGTTTTTTTTTTTTACATTATCTTATTTGTCATATTAGTATTTTGAGGGATTAATGCTAGACAGATATCAACATAATAGGATAGTAGTGTAATAAACATGTAAATTGTCCATAAAACAAAGTTAAAGTAGAAATATTTAGATATTTCCTAATATTGGCATTTAACATTATTTAATTGTTAAAACCACACTCACTGAAAACCACTATTAAATCCTTACCTGCTTTAAATAGCGTTAAAGAAGTCTGTGTAAATGTTGTTTAGTTTTTGCCTCAGAGTTTAATTCACCTTCAGTATATAGAGTGCTCAGACATTAAAAAGATTCTGATCATACATTCAGTTAGGGGCTGGGCTATTCTAACTTTAAATGTATGTTAAATGTGTTTTTGAACAATGGTGAATTTTCTCTTTAAAGGAAATACAACCATGTATTGTACATAATAGTATTATTAGCAGTGGCTCTACTAGAGAAATCTAGAAGCTGGTGGTGGGCAGTGTTTCTGACACTTAGCATTTTTAATCTATTTAGATTATGGCTGTGCCTTTCGTTCAAGACTGGGATCTGGTTCAGACTCTTGGAGAGGGTGCCTATGGCGAGTGAGTTTTCATTTTGTGGCATTCAAACTTTCTGTCCTGTGATTTCTGTGTGTCTGCTTTATTCTGTGCGGTTTTTAATTATTTAATGTATTTATAGGGTACATCTGTTGGTCAACAGAAAGACTGAAGAGGCAGTGGCAGTGAAAGTCGTTGATACGTCCAGAGCCAAAGACTGTCTTGGCAATGTGAAAAAGGAAGTGTGTGTGCACAAGATGCTGTCACATTCCAACATAGTACGATTCTTTGGGTACAGGAGTGAGGGTTCAATCCAGTACATTTTCCTGGAGTATTGCAGTGGTGGAGAACTCTTTGACCGAATAGGTGAGGTGCTTATTTAGTGTGTATATCCTGTAAAGTAAATCTAAGTTGCAATTTGTATAATTGTGCAAAGAGGGTGAGAATAGTTTATCAAAATATCTGAAATTGTGCTCCCTATCATAGAACCAGATGTAGGGATGCCAGAAAAAGAGGCTCACAGATTTTTTCAGCAGCTGGTAGCTGGCGTGGTGAGTGGTATTTTATTTTCAGCACTGTTTTGACAGACCTGTTGCAGTTTGTTTTCTGAAACCTGTTTTTTTCGACAGGAGTACCTACACAGTATTGGGATCACACATCGGGACATCAAGCCAGAAAATATACTAATAGATGACAAAGGTGTAGTGAGTTAGATAATAAAAACATTTTGCCACAGGAATATATGTTTATTATTTGTTGATTCTTCTTTCTTAGATAATCTTAAGATCTCAGATTTTGGTTTGGCTACCATGTTCCGCCACCGAGGACGAGAGCGTTTGTTGACCCGACTCTGTGGCACTCTGCCTTATGTGGCTCCAGAGCTGATGTCCCGCTCTGAGTTCCATGCCCAACCTGCAGACATCTGGGCATGTGGCATTGTGCTTACTGCTATGCTTGCTGGAGGTAAGAAGATGCCATGTTGCTTTTGTTTGTGTAGCACAGGCAGTGTAGCACAAGTGGATAGTGTCAGCACAAATAAATTCTTTAACTATCTACAGAGTTACCATGGGACCAACCGAGTGAAAGCTGTCAGGAGTATTTTGATTGGTTGCAGAAGAAAACCTACCTTACACCATGGAAGAAAATTGATTCAGTTCCCCTTGGTAAATTGCAGCATAGTTTAAAGATGTGTCTCTTTTTGACATGTTTTGCATTTTAAACACTGAACCTGTTTCTCTGATTGATAGGCTTGTTGACAAAGTTACTGCTTAATAGTCCTGAGGACAGGATGACTATTCCTGAGATTAAGAAGCACCGCTGGTTCAGTCGGAGCTTCAAATCAGGTGCTGCTTTGAATCTGAGGCTGGATGTGTTTCATGTTCTTTTAACAGACTTAATAGACTTTAGAACATTTAGAACTTGACTGAATTATTCCTCACATGCATGTACACATTTGATTATGTTTATAGTATAGATATCTTCTGGCTTATGTTTTTGTGATGGTGCTGCAGGGGTAAAACGGCAGAATGATTTACATGGACCAGTAACCAAGATGCTGAGATCTGATTCTGAGCAGTTGCAGCTGGCACGTACGAACAGGTCTGAAGCTTGTCAGCATTGAGTTATTAATGTTTGTCACAAGAGTTGACATGTTCTACAGAATGTTATTATAATGTCCCTTAGATGATCTTCACTCAGTTTGTGTGTCTCCTTAGAGATGACCGGGTGCAGATTTCCAGCTCTCAGCCAGAGCCACAAGGGTTATGGGACATCAGAGAGGATGTGGTACATACTGAGGGTGGTCAAGTTAGCTTTTCCCAGCCTGCCTGCCCTGACCACATGCTACTGGGTAGCCAATTGGTAGGCACGCCAGGTGCTAGCCAGGTAGTTATGTTGATGCGCTATATTCATGGCTGATTACAGATGTTCTTTTCCTTAGATTTTTCAGGTATTTATCAGCTGTTGTCAGAAGACCTTCATAGCTGAAGAAGTTTCATGTACATAGTACATAGGTCATGGTCACAAAGCAAGAATTTTCTCTTTTTTAATCCTAATAAACTTGTTTACTTTGCTTATGTTAATGCTGCATAAAAGAACTGCTCTGACAGAAATTATTATTTTACAGACTCCATGGCAGAGATTAGTGAGGAGAATGACCAGGTTCTTCACCACCCTTGCTGCAGAACAGTCTTGCATTGCCCTTCGTGATTCCTGTATTGCAATGGGGTACACATGGAAACAGAGTTGCACCAACCAGGTATCTTCCAGATTACGTGACAAAGTTGTAGGGTCGAATCCCACTTTCTACCATTGTGTCCTTGAGTAAGACACAACACTCATTTGCTCCAGGGGAACTGTGCTTGTAACTAATAATTGTAAACCGCTCAGGATAAGAGTGTACCTTTTATTTGCCCTGTTATTGTAGATACATTTTAATGATTGAATATAGAAGGATGTTTCACTTTGTTAATATATATATATTTTTTTAAGTCAACTGTATCTACAATGGACCGTCGTAATAACAAGCTGATCTTCAAAGTGCATTTCCTGGAAATGGAAGAGCGCATTCTGGTAGATTTCAGACTGTCAAAGGTAAGGAGAAACATTTAATTTTTAAAAGAAAGCACTTAAATACTGTGTTTGAAATACTATTAAGCAAAATTATCTATGAAATGTTTGCTGGCAACTTAAAGTATTTACATGCTTGCAAACAAACACAAAAATGCTCCAACAATACCTTTTCATTTTTCAGGGTGATGGCTTGGAATTCAAGAGGATATTTGTGACTCTCAAACAAAAGCTGGCTGACATCATAAGTACCCAAAAGGTTATTCCTTTGACATGATGCAACATATCTTTGGTTGTGCTTGACACACATGTTCATACAGACTGTTTTTGTTTGTTCTGTATGACTGTCATGTTTCACCACATGTCTGAGCAGTTTCTTCAGCAGGAGTGAGGGATGTTCTAGAACCTGACTTCTTGTTTACTTTGTCATTTTATTCAAAAACCAGCATTTGCACATGACATTTTGTGTAATGCTCACTAATGAAGATACTGAGTTGACCATGTTAGAAAAACTGAAAATTAATGATAGTTTTAACTCAAACGTTTTAACTCAAATGTAGACCCTCTTGACATTGGATGTTTAAAGGTAATAAATCTGCTTGAAACAAGCATGATATTGTGAAGGCATGTATTAAACCCAAAGAGGCACTATATTGTGTGTGATATCTAGCTGACTGAATTAAAAGCATACAATTACATCTGAAAATCAGAAAATATTTTATTTTATAAATGCTTAATTTTCAAAACATCACTATTCCTAGGGGCATCACAATCATCCAATCATAAGAAAAAAATATTTTGAATAAGAACAGAACAGTTATTTGTATGGATCAGTTTTAAGTTTTTCAAAGCTGTTCCTAGATAATAAAATAATGGGGAATAAGAAGCATATCGGTGATAATGCCATACCAGTATACTTGACATCAGAATTCTCCAAAAAAAACTCATTTGTAGTATAAAACCATTCCCAAAGTAAGTTCAGGTATGATGGTTCAGATAAAATGAGTGATTTGTTTGCTACATGGTATCACTCTAGCTTGAGGCCATGACTGTGATGGTGACATTGACTGGTTCATCTCCTGGGGGCAGGTTTGTTGGAGTTGCAGTGGGCCGTGGGAGTGCCATCGGTGGTCCTAGGAAGATAATGTCCTCTTACATTTATATTTTTTCTCACAGAGAAGTCACACTGTTTCTTATCTGGGTCATTTTCATATCTTGATGGGTAAATATTATTGAAACTTTTAGTAACCAAAAATTAAATTCTTCATTCATACTTTTGAGTAGCATTATAAATATGCACAGGACTGATGAGCATCAAGTAGGATGGTTTAGAGCTAGTGCATAATAAATAGGCACAAGTGTAGCCAAATATTTTCACCCTTGAAATCTAAATATGTGAAGTTTACTTATATTCTCAGTTCAACGGAGAGAGAGATTATTATTATTATGTAACAGTTTAAAGGTTATTAAAAATTTCCGCTACCTGGACTAGTGGAGGCAGTTGTTTCTCCTTCCTCTGCTTCTGTCCCTCCAACAATCTCATCTTCAGGGTAATTGATATTTTCTCTGGACTGGCTGTTCTGCCTGAAAGATGATTAATTGGAAGCAAAAGCAATGTGGTAACAGTCTTGTCAAAAGCTATTATTTTAAAAATAGTCTTCCTGTTTATCCTTACCTGCCAAAAATCAAATCATGAAGTCCTGCATAAATGAGAATGAAACACATTAGTGTGCATGTACATGGATGTTTTAAAAAAAAAAAACAACATAATTGTGACTAAATGCATTGCTTACATGAAAAAAACGTGCTTGCTATGTGAGAGTGGAATACTCACGTGGAACATTGTTGCGATTCCTCACCACATACAGGAAGAGCAGTACAGTGATTATTGTTGCTATAAGCATACCTCCAATGGCTGCTCCAATAACAGCAGGAAAAGCATTGAAGCCTGGAAGAGCTGAAAAAGAGAGACATTTCTGCTCCACAGATGCCTTGAAACTCTAAGCTGAACTAGTCTGCTTAATGCTGTCTTTCATCTTTACAGAGCATATTTGCATCAAAGTCCTTTTGCTGTTAGTTTATTTTATTTAGGCTTTAGGAAGAAAAGAAACAATAAGATGAAACATGAGTAGAGATCAGGGAGATCAAGTAAAGAAATATGTTGGTAAGAGTGTATAAAGGTTTGCATTTGTGATCAAGTGGTTGAATTGGGATTTATGCATTTCACCTGAGTAGACAAAAAACAAAAATACATTTCACTTAATTTTCTCACTAACATTGGCAGTTAAAACACTTAATACATGCTTAAAGCAATAAATGCCACATCATTAGTTTTCCATCTGAACATTAAGAGTTTTTTATGAATATATGAAGAGATAACTTGATCATTGCATGAATGCTGCAATGATTCTGAGAAGCACGGGTAATTTTTGTAGGTCTCTCCCCTTTGTACAACAGGACCACCTGTCTGGACAAAGGGTGCATTGTAGCACTCAACCTTTGGCTAGTGCTTTCTGTTTTTGGCAAGAGAAGAAAGACAGAGCCATCCATTATAGGCAGTGAATGCATTGCTAGGCCTTTGGGAACACGGAATGTAAAATCACCTGGACTTTTGACTTCTGAGGAATGTCCAATGGTTCGGTGATTGACAGCTGTGATGCGGAAAGCATATTTGCCGTTGGGATCCAGGTGACTGATCAGGTAGCTACGGGTGCTGGGCTTCAGATCTGCCACTTTCTGCCAGAAAGAGTCAGGGAGCCTGTGGTGCTCTATGAAGAACCCAGTAATATCACCATCTGCCTGAATCAGCCACTCCACATTAACATCCGTCCGCCGATGGCTGCTGTATGCGATCTTACTGATGGTTACGTTTGGAGGCATTGGGTACCCTGAATCAGATAGACACTTAAATTCAGTAACATTAAACATGACTGTCTTTTTAACATACACATTTAAGATGATGTGCATGTTAAGTAAAAATAATTTGATCAGAATTTTTTATTGTATTGGTTTCATGAACCTGTTTCACAATTATGTACATCTAGACACAGTGCTATTGATTTATTTATGTCACTGAGCCCTAAGCTGGTGAATAGTCAAGTTTCTGGTTCTAGCTCTTAGTCTGTAAAATTTAGAGCTTGAAATATTGTAGATGGGCCTGGATTTCAGAACTCCCTAATCTGCGTAATGGTTTCTACAACAATGTTTTGGAGTTTTTAATTATTTTATTTATGTTTTTATTAGAGGTGGGCATGGGTTTTTTAAAAATCTAGGTTAATCTCATTGTAATCTTGGAATTAATCTAGATTAAAATAGCTCATTTGAATTCTGCCGAAGGTCTGAAGGACCAACCCCCCCCCCCCCCCAAATTGATCCCAATGCCTATTTTTATAGTGTAAACCATAAATATGCCTCCAATCTTCGCCCAGATCACTTTAATTTCATTTTGACCTCAGTTTAATACATTACCCTTAAAGAAAATGTAAATATAAACCTGAAGTTTATTTACGGAAAAGTCTGGAACAAGAGAGAGAAAGAGTAAGAGAGAGGGAGAGAGAGAGAGAGTAAAAGAGAGAGAGAGAGAGAGAGATATACAGAGAGAGACGATCTGCGCGCTCCGGAAAAGTCACGAACGGGAGAGAGAGAGATCGACAGAGAGCGAGACAGGTTTAAAACGGGAGCGATCCGGAAAAGTCACGAATGAGAGAGCCAGACAGAGAGAGAGTAAATCCGCGCTAAAATATCAAGGTGAAAGTCATCACAGCTTGTGTAGTTTAGACGCAGCTCCCAACTCAACTGTGTAAATAGACTAACTGCGATATTTTTTTTATCGTGCGATAAGAGTCTCACATTAACACAGCACGTTAACGCCGATAACGGCCCAGCACTAGCTTTTAATGTATGCCATTTCACCCTGCAACCTTTCATTTTAGATTCTCCTATAATTGGAACAAACACAATTTTTAGAGCTTAGTTTGGTATTGCAAAGGCAGTATATCGGGTCTCCATGCAACATTTAAGAGGCATGTCACTATATATCCCCAACCAGTCCTACAGTCCCATCAATATGCTAACACTACACTCAGCCCATTTGATTCACAGTTCTGCTTTTTTTATTATTCTGTTCAAAATGTGAATGTGTATAATCTACAAATCTAATTAAACTTGAGCTGAGAGCCGTGGACTGTCACCGGTTGTTTGCAAACTTGGTCATTTAAACCCTGTCACTTATTAAAGACCATGGTCTGTTCATACTCAACATCTCGCAACTTGAAAACCCCCAGAGAAACTTTCAACCTCCTTCAATCCAGGAGGTCATTCTACCCAGTTATGTCCCTCCAGGTATCTCCATCATTAGCAATACATGCACCTTAAATTGCTCAAGAACAGCTGCACAGAGTCAGTATGTGACACCTCTTTGAGTGCCCGCTCCATCTTCTCCAAAAAAAACTGACAGTCCCTGAACTTACCCATGACAATTTCACAGCAGTGCAAAAGCCACCACCAGTTGCAAATTTGTTTCTAGAACCATGTAGCTATAATGCCAACCATATTTACATCATATGTTTCCACCTCAGACACCAGCAAATACTTTTTCTCCAGTGGAGACATGACATTTTATATTCTCCAAGCCATGTTCCATAGTAACTTCCAGTCCATGTAACAGTGCCAAAGCCTTGTTGGTTTACATAGCACCTGATCCTCATCATTTACTTTGAAAGAGGAGAGCCCATGGGATGACTCCACATGACTCCATTTCTTGCTGAGCCTGGGTTACATGGGTGGAACATTACAATAATCTTGCCAGAACAGGACCCCACAGACATAGGGTAAGGTGTGGAAATTTTGATGAATTAATTAAACAAACAACAGTATTTGCAATATGCTTGTGAGTCCCACAGAATTTCATCACCAAATCAATGTTATACCTAGATTTTTTAGTTTCGTGACTATTTTTTCATCCAATTTAACATATTATAATAATATACATTGTTTATGTTAAATGTCTTAATCATGTTACTTTAATTAGTAGCTCACTCACTCTTGACCAGCAGCAGTATGGGGATCTCTGCTCCTCCGACTGCATTGGTAGCAGAACACCAGTACTGGCCACTGTCCACCATGCTGTCTGTTTCCCGAACAGTCAGGTTGGTCCAGGCTGCTGCTTGCTGAAGCATGTACTTCTTAGGTGCGTCTCCCACATTCTGCTTCAGGTTGTTGTACCAGGTCACCTCTGTGACTGCAGGGTAGTTCTTACTCAGAGTGCAGGTGAGCTGGACATCATTACCCTCATATACAGAAACCACACTGCGCTGAGTCATCAAGACTGGAGCCTCTGGAAGAGACAGTGGAGCAAAAGAATGATTGTAATATATAACATATATTGTTGCTTATGCGAATAGCAATCACACATTATGTCCTTACAAACTGTTCTTACCCAGTTTTAACACACATGTCTTGCTCTCTTTAGCCAGTGGATGTTTGGCATGGCACACAAATGCTTTGCCACTGTAGGTGGCACTAGACTGCAGAATCAGGATGTTGGAGTTCTCCTCAGAGGTGCCCTGTATGTCCCCTGAACCTGTGGCCCACCACAACATAGCCCGAGGGAAACCACCCTCCCAGGAGCAGGACAGCATCAGGTACGCATTATTACGAGTTGCATATGCAAAGCATTGTGGTTCTCCATAGGGCAGCCCTTCAAAACAAGACGATACTAGTATAGAAGACTAGGAATATAAAGATGACTCTTGATATTTCTTAAATGTAAAACAATGACACAGTTTTACTGTGTCATTGCTGAACGATATGTGAATATACAAATATTTATGGTATATTGCGCAAATAGATATAGACCAATAATAGAAATAGACCAATATTTTGAACAATCAGATTTTTCTGTTCATTCCAATGAAAAATGTATAATAAATCAAATAAAGACCTAAGGTGTGTTCAATCGATCATAGTACTTACACGTCTTGATAGTACACTGCTGGGCAACGGTTAGTGCAACGTGTGAGCCCCGACAGGTGAAAACAGAGTTATTAGCGGTCTCTGGCCCTGGCTGAATCCAAGTTATATTAGTGGTCCCCTGGTTGTTGTCTCCATGCATATCTGGGATCCATTTGAGAGTGGCGGGAGGGACCCCCCCCTCCCATGAACAGAAGAGGGCCAAGTCATTGTAGCTGTTAACTAGGGAGGTGGAACAATATGGAACACCATCTGGTGGATCTGTGGAAAGAAATTCTCTGTATAACATAGTAGGGATTCAGCATAAAAAGGCCTATATAATTAAAAGTTGGGAACAAAATAATGCGGTGTATTTAACTCTAACAGAGGTTATATCAAACAGCTATTATTTTTAGATTGCTAGAGTGCTAGAATAAGTAGATCCATAACAGCAATTACCTAAGACATTTAGGCATTGGCAATGTAACATACAGTACTGTAAATTATGTTCATATGTGAATGTTTTTAATAATCACAATTACTGTGGACCTTTTATTGCTTAATACTCTAATGTATCAAAATATGATAACCTAAATATTAAAATCTGGATAATAATGACCTTTGTATTAGTCCCAGTTAAAGGTAGAGTGCATTCATTGAGGTTTTTGTATGCATAAGGTCATGATAAGATCCCATTTTATTGCTATTGCTGTTGAGAAGAATCACATCAAAATTATACCTTCTGTGTCTTTGTCAGAAATTTGCCATCACCTCCTCCAGATGCTCGTGGAAAGCAGAAGACACTGTTTTGCCGCATATCCTCACTCAGTTGCAGTGGGTGTCTGATGTGTGTGCGTGTGTGTGTGCATGTGTGTAAGCCTGTGCATGTGTTTGCGTATAGGAGAGGATGTAAGTGGAAGTAAAGCTAGGAATGGCAGAAAGCAAGGGCAAGCTCAGATATAAAAACTCTAGAGTTTGGCATGAAAAGCCTGGATGGAAAGAGAGAAGATGATTTATGGCTTATATAACTCACAGTAGACGGTGAGGGTGATGGTTTTCTTGGAGCGGGTGTTGAGGTATGTGTTCTGGGCCAGACAGGCATAATTGCCAGTGTGCATTCTCAGGATCTTGGTGATGGTGAGCTGTGATCCGGTGTA
>JBBPDE010000021.1:6391540-6404072 GCA_037974605.1 Nannopetersius ansorgii | reverse complement strand
CACAATATCGATCCTGGCCTCCCTGTACACCACTTCTCCAGGGTCTGAGATCTCTACTCCTGATAGCAAGAAGTACAGACATGGATTTGAAGGAACACACAGACAAACAAAGGCACTCAGCAGCCTTACTGAAATCAGATCAAGCTACTTAGGCTGGGAAACCAGTTATATTTTGTTGAAGTTAAATAGGTTAGCTGGTCTTGCATGACCATCAAAATTAAGCTGGTTGACCAAACTAGTTGACCAGCACAACCAGTTTAACTGTCTTAACCAGCTTAACCTGTTCACTAATACAAAGTATGGTTTTGAAAAGGTATTAACAAGTACAAACATATCCAATGGTGTATTTTGGCATGCATTTTATTGTTTCCCAACTGAAAACAATCATATCAAGTATTCTTTGTCAATCTGAAAATAATTCTTTTGTGAAGTATTCATTTTCATAGAGAATTTCTTTCTAAAACAATTGTTTATTGTTAATGAATGATTTAGTTAAAAATGAAAGCAAAGTCAATAATTTCTGTAAAGACAGATCTATTATCTGTGTGACCTCTTACCTTTTAGGAGAGGAAGGAGAAACACAGTCAGTGAGAAATTAGACAGTCTTAGCAGTCTGTGTACCATGGTGACATGACCCTTATATGTCCAGTGTCATGTCTAAGATGGAAGGAATCACCAGAACAGCTACTAAAGAAAATCCGACTTGGAAAAAGGATCCAAATAAATGTCTTAAGCAATGTGTCCAGGTGGTGTGCACAGGCTGGGTGAGCCAGTAAGAGGACTAGTATAGCCTTTCAGAACTGCATTTGCATGAATTATTCACAAATTCTCATTTCTGTGCACAGGAATAAAGCCATGGTTTAGGATGACATGATACTTTATCCATTATTGAGGGGGTGAAGGCTGATTGGCTATGCCAACATTCCGTCAGGTAGAAAATTCACTACTGCATATACTGACCTACCCCTGTGAAAGTTAGGCACATGTTTATGTGCTTTGCACAGTGAACAAAAGACCTCAAGTGTTAAGGGACACTTAATATTTTAGGACTGTTGTGTTTTGTGGTGGTAGCCTGAGTGAATAAAAGTGACACGAAACATTTACTACCAAGGCCTTTACTAGCTATATGAGATATAAACACAGGCCTAAGGTCATTTCTTTTTTGTTCATAGATCTGTATCAGTTTGCATAATATCATGATGGGCGCAAATGTCTTATGAACACTGTATAGATGGCAAACACACATTTTTATTTGAATTATTCAGTTTATGGACTGCTTAGTAGTTTTAAATATTTAATTTTCTTCCAACTTTTTTGGTTTATGTGAGTACCCATTAAATGAAACATGGAAGTATTCATTATTTAAATAGAACAAATTGTACATAATGTAACTGAAATGTGTAGGATCCCATGTACAGTTTAGGGTCCAGAATCAGCCCCACATGCCTCATACGGCATACAGTTTGAAATGATTACAACTGTATAACTTACTTGACTTGTAAAGTGTTACTAATGTACCTTTATCATTTTTATATATTTTTTTATTGTTATTATGGCATATTTGCAATCCACAATGGTTCATTGTATGGCCCAATTTAAGACCAAATAAATGTCACTTACTATGAAGACACTTACATCCTGTATGATGGACATGTCAGAAACTTTACAGGCCTATTGATTAAATATTTTGATCATTAGACAATATAACCTTTTGATGTTTCAGGGAAAATGGATTGAACATCATACACCATAGTAGATAACTGCCAATAAAACCTTGTTACAGTTCTTCCATAATCCAATATTTACTAGTTGGTTTGTTTTTGTTTTTTTATTCGTGCGCATACAACAATATAAAATATTTAGACATCATAGACAGTTTTTTAACATTCAGTTTATTTTGTGCATCAACACTTATATGTATCACTTTAAGTTTCAGAATATTTTTTTATTATTATATTCTTCTTTTTATTGTGCTCTTCTTACTTCTTGTAGTCTTCTTGTAGTACTGTGTGAATATGTAGCATTTTAATCTTGACAAATTCCAATGATTAGCCCTTAAATGATATGAAAGTAACAAGAGGGACTGTACAAAATTCTATTATCTCCTTAAGTATAAAAAATAATGCTCTACACTTAAACTGTCAAATCATGAAAACGTAAAATCCTCTACTTTGGATATGTTTTGTGTCAATTTAGATGAAGAAATGAAATTTGCTGTATATTAAAGAGCTCCAACTTGAGAAAACATCCATTGTGGTGGCTTTGGCTTCTTCACTTCTGAGGACAGATTTATGGGCATTGCAGTGGATCTTGGCAAAGCTCCATATTTTCCTGAGGCAGATCATGTTAAACTGAAATAAATGATGATTTAAATACCTGTGACATGCACATTTGAAAGATGGCTGAAAAACACTTGAATATGTAATCCCTTGTACCTGGAAAGTTCTTTCACCGGGTTCCCTCTCCTTCTTCTCCACCAACAAATTCGTCTTCAGGGAAGTTGATATTTTCTCTGGACCGGCTGTTCTGCCTTACAAACCAAGGATGACCAAGGTTACCAGTTCATATAATGTAATGTAAAGATGGCTAAATCTTTATAATAGCATTATTTACCTGCCAAACATCATGTTATGAAGACCTGTATAAACATGTTTAAAAATGTTAGCATACAAAGACATGGCACAAAAAGCTGGCACATAGTTATGCATCAGACTGAAACACTCACGTGGGATGTTGCTGCAGTTCCTCACGGCATAAATGAAGATTAGCACAGTTACAACTGTTGCAACAAGCATGCCTCCAATGGCTGCTCCAATAACAGCAGGATAGGCTCTAAATCCAAGGAGAGCTGGAAGATGGTATAGATATTTCTGCCATTTATTGTAATTCTGCTTTTATAACAGCTTTGTGCTGTTACAAAAAAAAATTTGGACAATAAAACATCTGTAATATACCTTGGTGCATGAAAGTTTGTAAACCCTATAACATTGTCTACATTTCTGGATCAAAATGACCTGAAACGTCAACAGTCCTCATCGTAGATAAAGAGAACCCAGTTTAATAAAATATTTCACTTGGTCATTTATTTATTGAGGAAAATAATCCAATATTACATATCTGTCAGTGGCAAAAGTATGTGAACATTTCATTTCAGTATCTAGTCTGACCCCCTTTTGCAGCAATAACTGCAACTAAACGTTTCCGGTAACTGTTGATCAGTCCTTCTCATCAGCTTGGGGAATTTTAATCCATTCTTTCTTACAGAAGAGCTTCAGCTCTGGGATGTTGGTGGGTTTCCTCGTATGAACTGCTCGCTTCTGGTCCTTCCACAACATCTCAATTAGATTAAGGTTAGGATTACAACTAGGCCATTTCAAAAGATTAACTTTATTGTTCCTTAACCGCTCTTTGGTAGAACGACTTGTGTGCTTATAATCGTTGTCTTGCTGCATGACCCTTTTTCTCTTGATATTCAATTCATGGACAGATGTCCTGACATTTTCCTTTAGCATTTGCTGGTATAAATCAGAATTCATTGTTCCTTAAATGATGGCAAGCTGTCCTGGCCCAGATGCAGCAAAATTGGACCAAACCATGATACTACCTCTACCATGTTTCACAGATGGGATAAAATTCTTATGCTGGAATTCAGTGTTTTCCTTTCTCCAAATATAACGCTTATCATTCAAACCAAAAAATTCCGTTTTGTCTCATGTGTCTACCAGAGACTTCTACACACATGTATAAACACATTGTTAGATCTGTGTTCTAATATCACAGGGTGCCCACTCACACCTGATTGATTGAAAACACCTGACTCCTTGTCAGCTTCAAATTACCTGCCAATCCTACAGGTTCACATACTTTTACCACTGACAGATATGTAATATTGGATCATTTTCCTCAACAAATGATCAAGTAAAATATTTTCAGGATATATTTATGCAGAAATATAGACAATTCTAAGGGGTTCACAAACTTTCCAGCACCACTGTATCTGTCATATAATGTGATATATCTTTGATACAATAACATTGCTTTTTACATTTAAAAGAGAACATCACCCTTAACTCATACTATGTGCCTCATTTATGTGTAAATATAAACTGTTTTCATTTTCTCTCACCTGGACTCCTGGTCTCTGAAGGATGTCCAACAGTGCAGTGGTTAACTGCTGTCACACGGAATGCATATTTGCCAGTAGGATCCAGATTGGAGATATGGTAGCTGCGAGTGCTGGGCTCCAGATCTGCAGGCACTTTCTGCCAGAGTGGCACACTGTCACTTTTCCTTCCTTGCGCAGGGAGCCTCTGAAGCTCGATAAAGAAACCAGTGATCTCACCACTTGTCATGACCAGCCATTCCACAGTAACATCTGTCCGTTGATGACTGTTATATTTGATTTTAGTGATGGTGATGTTTGGAGGCATTGGGTACCCTGAACCAAGCAAAAATCAGTAACACAGGTCACCCACTTTGTTACATTGCCATTATTTTACTATAAATGGCCTGAAAGAAATGAAATTGAGGCTATTGGTGAACAAACTTTCAAGATGTTTTAAAATGCTACAGTTGTGTGTGGTATACAAAGAATCTATAAAAAACTATTCAAAATATACTGGAATTGGTTTCAAATAATGTAATGTATTGTCTTCTAACAATTATTTGTCCACCTAGCCATTCAACTGTTGCAAATGGATGGGTCAAGGCTCTCCCACATGTGGTGGAGCTTAATTTTAATGCTGTTTGTTGCTTGGTGGATCTGCTGTACAGTTCTTTTTCATCTCAGCTCAGAGGTACTCAATGGGATTGAGGTCCGGACTTGGTGGGGGCCACTCAAGCACTTTCACCTTCTTCTTGGTAAGAAAGGCTTTCAAGCGCTTTGTAGTGTGCTTGGGGTCATTATCTTGTTGTAAAATATAGTGACACCTAAGCAGTTTGGTAACAGATGGGATCATCTGAGTAGACAGGATCTCCTCATATACCACAGAATTCATAATGCCTTCAATAAAATGCAAACTGCCAACACCAGAAGCTGCCATGCAACCCCAAACCATCACGCTCCCCCCTACATGCTTGATGGTTGGATTTACACACTGAAGTCTATACTCCTCTTCTATACACCACACTCTCTGACAATCATATGATCCAAACATGTTGAATTTGGATTTATCAGTCCATAAAATGGATTTCCAAAAGCTGATAGGCTTGTCAACAAGTTGTTCTGCACATCTTGAGGTTTAGTTTACTTATAAATGGCTTCTTACGAGGAACCCTTCTATACAGCCCATGTTTGCTCAGCCGGTTCTTTATTGTGTGCAAACCTGCATTACAGTGGCCTGCTTGACTTGCTTTGCAATTTGTGTAGCAGAGAGCTTTTGGTTCCTCAGGGCAACTGTTGTCCTTTAGCCTTGTTAACAATTTCATCAGTTTTCTCAAAGTTTTTATTGATGTATTTAATAGTAGTGTGCTTTATATCAAGCAAAATTTTTCTAACAGAAAGGGCATTTTTTGTGAAATTTGATTACTCTTTCCCTCAGTTAATTAGGTATTTCAGCAGTTTTAGCCATATTCGGAAGCTCAGCTAACCTTACAATTGCCTGTGGTGAGAATGATAACCAAGACTAATTAAGATCACCCAATTACCTTTTTATTTGAAACATCTGCTGTTCTATGTTCTATGTGAAAGGATCTGAATTATTACTGGGAACCCATCTCATTGTCACTAATTAATTTAACTCTATGTATGACCAGGTGTACAAATAATTGTTTGAAGGCAACAAATTACATCACTTAAAAGCAAATGCAGACTATGTTTTGAAACTGTCATATTACACACAACTGTAACATTTAACTGTAACCATTTTCTCATAGTATACAAATAATTCTTGGCTACACTGTATCTCTTCATTTTGAAAAAACAGGAACCTAAAATTTGTTTCTTAAATGCATTTAGCAATCATTTTAGCCATCTGCAGCTCACTCACTCTTGACCAGCAGCAGTATGGGGATCTCTGCTCCTCCGACAGCATTGGTAGCAGAACACCAGTACTGGCCACTGTCCACCATGCTGTCTGTTTCCCGAACAGTCAGGTTGGTCCAGGCTGCTGCTTGCTGAAGCATGTACTTCTTAGGTGCGTCTCCCACATTCTGCTTCAGGTTGTTGTACCAGGTCACCTCTGTGACTGCAGGGTAGTTCTTACTCAGAGTGCAGGTGAGCTGGACATCATTACCCTCATATACAGAAACCACACTGCGCTGAGTCATCAAGACTGGAGCCTCTGGAAGAGACAGCCAAAGGGAAATACAGTGCAGTATATCTTACAAGCACTAAAAAGAATGAAAGATGTTTGTGGTAATGTATATTATGTATTACATTTGAAATTACACATAATTTTACCTCTGTATACTTATTAATGACCAGTTCTTACCCAGTTTTAACACACATGTCTTGCTCTCTTTAGCCAGTGGATGTTTGGCATGGCACACAAATGCTTTGCCACTGTAGGTGGCACTAGACTGCAGAATCAGGATGTTGGAGTTCTCCTCAGAGGTGCCCTGCTTATCCCCTGAACCTGTGGCCCACCATAGTAGAGCCCGAGGGAAACCACCCTCCCAGGAGCAGGACAGCATCAGGTACTCATTATTACGAGTTGCATATGCAAAGCATTGTGGTTCTCCGAAGGGTAGCCCTGGGTATAGTAATATAATTATACGGAATTATACATAATGAGTTATTTTGTAAGCAAGTTAGTGTTTATTTTTTGTTTGCTTATTTGAAGAACTTGAAGTAGATGTTTATAACTTCTCACAATTAATGTAGGAAATGTATGCCAAAAGTTAAAATATGCTAAAAGAATATGAAGTTATTGCACATTTCATCATAGCTACTGTCATCATTCTCATACTCACATGTCCTTGTACTACAGTTTTGGGCATTATTTAGTGCAACGTGTGTTCCATGGCAGGTAAATACAGAGTTGTTTGCTGTATCAGGGCCTGGCTGGATTAAAGTAGTATTAATAATCCCCCCTTTGTTGTTTCCATTCACATATGGACTCCATTTCAAAGTAGCTGGAGGATATCCTCCCTTCCAGGAACAGAAGAGGGCCAGATCAGTGTAATTGTTCACTGGAAGGATGGAACAAGTTGGAACACCATCTGGAGGGTCTGCAAGAACAAGATAAGTAAGTGGAATAGGTGTGTTAATGACACACCTCTTACTGCACATTCATCACATTTTTGATGCTAATTTGTTAGTTATGCCTACCTTGTATCAACACAAACTGGCCATTTTATAAGGTACACATCTCAGGCAAACTTGGTGGAGCTTTTGCAACACATCGGAGTAGTTATAATGCCATTTTAGTGAGCCTTTCTAAAATTTATTAGGACATTTAGCAGCATTCCCAATCTCCATCCGGCACTGACATGTTGCTGGAGCATTACCAAACTAAAGTGGTATATTTTTCCACTGAGGCTGGCCTAACTGCACTTTGTGAGCTGCTGGCCGAGAGCGAGAAAACGTTGCAACGTGGAAAAGAAATTAGCTGCATTAGGAGAGATGAGCCCCATGACCAGAATGAGTCAAATGTGTATTAGTTTCAAAATGTAAGTCTCATTTCTAACTGTCATTTTGGAAACAATCCATTTGTATTAGCTAGAGTACTTTGAAATGAGTTTTGTTTATATGTAGGCTGTTTTAACCCCCTGCAGTCTACTGATTAGAGTTAAAATCATGCTATGGGTAGGATTAACTCCTTTGTTTAATTTTTTTTTAAACAAAAGAGCCTTATAAAAGCCGTAAACTTTAAGGTGTGTCATTGACTGTTGTTTATGTTCTGATACTGCACATTTTTCTCCATGAAGATACTCGTACTGAGCTCTCTTTTTCTCAGCAACCCAATCCCCTCCTCCCCAAAGGTTGAGTGACCTTTAAAATGTCTGTCACAAAAAGAGAGTTGGTGGCACGATGCATAAAGATGCCAGGGACAGAAAAAAAACAAATGAAACACTGAGCAAAACACCCAAAAAGATTATAACATATACAAACTTTAAGCCACTAAAGCTCAGATCAGTCATTTAAAAAATAAGACCAGTGTGACTGTTTGTTGTGGTTTAATTAAAAATAATCAGCCTGTGAATGCAGTAACATGTTCAGACATCCTCACCCATAAATGGCTTGGTCAAAGACGTGGAATTATCTGTGCACTGTGGGTGAGTGGTTTGCGCCACCTGTTTTCAGCAGTCCTTTATCATAAATGGTTTGGTAATAGACAGTAAGTGACTTTACAACAGCAGCTTTGGTTAGGACTTGGTAAAAGGCAAGTGATTTCCTCTTGAATATGAGTCCTTTCAACTGTTTTTTATGGATCCATACAATATTTCTTGTTTGTAGTTATAATCAATTATTAAAGTTAAAATAGCTTTAAAAGTATTTTATGGCTTACATATGAGTGGTTGAAGTCAAGAATAATACAAAACAAAATGTGTCTACCAAGGGAAAATGCGATCAAAATGCTTACATTATTCCAATAAACTCATGGCATTAATGTGTGGGAGCACTCACAGTAGATGGAGAGGGTAATGGTTTTCTTGGATCGGGTGCTGAGGTATGTGTTCTGGGCCAGGCAGGTATAGAATCCAGTCTGAACACGTAGAACCTTAGTGATGGTGAGCTGTGGTCCAGTGTAGATCTCTGAGTTATTGTAGAACCAAACATACTGGCTAGGAGGGTTAGAGGAGGCCTGACACAAAAGGGAAACATTTCCTTTCTCCAAGGCTGAATAGCCTTGGTCAATTACTGAGTAGGCTGTGACATCAATCTGAGGCTGTTCTGGTCCAACTGAAAGAGACAGTCAATAATAACATCCATAAAGAAACATCTGAATTATATTATTACGATGTATGTGTTATACTAACACTAAGCATTTTCTATAAAATAATGAAAATAAAACTGATAGGTCCTTGTCTTTTTGGAAACTCTAGACTGCTCGTATAGTTTTAAGTACCATTACCTGTAAAGAACATAAAAAATCATAGTCTACACTCACATGTGACATCTAACCAGACATGGTCACTGCGCTGCTGGCTGACCTCATTCCTGGCCAAACAGCTATACCAACTAGCATGATTAGAGGTGACCCAGGCAATGTTTATTGTACTGCTGTTACTATCAGACAGTGTGGAGACCAGCCCACTGCGGTTCTCCTGTTCCCATACGTAATTAATGGGCTCTGTGCCACTTTCTAGACCACAAAACATCGACACTGATGTGCCTTCCACAGGCATGCGATCACTCAGCACAATGTAAGGTTTGGATACCGGCATGGACACTGTGAAATCATAAAGGACAAGATGTTGTAAATGATACTTAACTCTTATGTTTCTGAAAAATGCAGTGGGCAGATTCACAGTACCATATCATTCCTCACCTGGGCTCTTGATCCTTGAGGGATTTCCAGTGGTACGACGATTCACAGCTGTTATGCGAAAAACATATGTTACAGTAGGATCCAGATTGTTGATTTGGTAGCTGCGAGTGCTGGGCTGCAAATCTACTGCCACCTTCTCCCAGAAGGGCACACTATCACTCCTTCCTGTAGGACCAGGGATTCTTTGCTGTTCAATGAAGAAGCTAGTGTGGACACTATCCGTCTGGATCATCCATTCCACAATGATGTCTGTCCGCTGGCGGCTGGTATATATGATCTTACTGATAGTCACGTTTGGAGGCATTGGGTACCCTGAATCAGAAAGGAATTACAATTCAGTCATGATCATCTATCATCTATTCCAGAATCGTCTTTTCAAGTCGCTTTTGTTGCAGCATCTACGTGTGTTATACAATATTGTGTTGTAGGTATGTCATTCATTTGGATGCTTGATTTAGTTGACTCACTCATCACTAACAATAATATGGGCATCTCTGCTCTTCCAACAGCGTTGGTAGCAGAACACGAGTAATAGCCACTGTCCACCAGACTGTCTGTGTCCCGCACAGTCAGGTTAGACCAGGTTGCAGCTTGTTCAAGGATGTACTTTTTGGGTGTGTTACCAACATTCTGCCTTAGCTTGTTATACCAGGTGACTTCTGTAGCTGGAGGGTAAGTTTTAGGCACACTGCAGGTGAGCTGGACATCATTACCCTCAAATACAGACACTACACTGCTTTCAGTTACCAACACTGGAACCTCTGGAAGAAAAGGACATGAACAAACAGCTACAGACATACAGTTATAGACAGACATTAAGACATTCAGCAAACATTTCCTCTTTTGAACAACACAGTTAACACGCCTTACCGAGTTTTAACATGCACATCTTGCTCTCTTTAGTTAGTGGATGTTTGGAGTAACACACAAAGGTTTTCCGATTGTATGTTGCACTGGAACGCAGAACCAAGGTATTGTAGCTCTCCTCAAAAGTAACCTGTACGTCGCCTGAACTGGAGGTCCACCACAGCAAAGCTGGAGGGAAACCACCCTCCCAGGAGCAGGACAGCATTAGGTACTCATTATTTTGGCTGGAATTTGCAGAACATTGGGGTTCTCCATAGGGTAGCCCTTGGAACAAAATATTTGTGATGAAGACTGACTTTTTGTGTTTGATTAAAGTACTAAAAATGGCACTGGATGACCTTCTAGAAGATATGCTTTAAATGATAAATATGAAGATTATGAGCATCTGTTTACTGAGGGGAAACTTTACTTTAATCTTTTCATCACAGCTTTAAAGACACACAAGGACCCTTTAAATAGGGATGGGATTTCTATTATTGTTAATCACAGAAGTGCATCTATGGTCTGCAAACAAGTACAAACAGAACTGTTTATATTATCACAGAATAATTATTCAGACTAATTAAATTTCAAAGAATTCAGAATATGTGAAAATAGCTGCATTCAAACTATCCCATAGACCTGTAAAATGGTTTCTAAAATCTGCTGAATTCTGTTGTAATGCACTCACATGTTCTGGTGTTACAGCTCTGAGTGGCTTTCATTGCAACATGTGACCCATGGCAGGTGAATGCGGAGTTGTTAACCGTATCAGGGCCTGGTTGAATTCGAGTGACATTACTGATTCCCTGTTGATTGGTTCCATTCACATACAGACCCCAATTTAAGGTAGCTGGTGGGTATCCCCCATCCCAGGAACAGAATAGGGCCAGGTCAGTGTAGTTGTTCACTGCATAGATGGAACAAGATGGAGTGCCATCTGGTGGATCTGTGGAAACAAGACTACTGGGTAACATAGTGTAGGGAATTGGGTTCTGTGTAATTTTATGCACATTCTGCTAAACTGGAGGTTATGTTCCAAAACACTGTATTCGTTTGTAATTCCATACTGATTCCATACTGAAAATCTTGGAACATGAAGTATCCAAAAACAAGCATGAGTCAGCAACAGGAAAGAGAAAGAAATGACCATGCTGGTTTAGTGGGCACACTCACAGTAGACAGTGAGGGTGATGGTTTGCTTGGAGCGAGTGTTACTGTAAGTGTTCTGGGCCAGACACGTGTAGTAGCCTTCTTGCACACGCAGGATCTTGGTGATGGTGAGCTGTGGTCCAGTGTAGATCTCTGAGTTATTGTAGAACCAAACATATTGACTAGGAGGATTAGAAGAGGCCTGACACTTGAGGGAAATGTTTCCTTTCTCCAGGGCTGAGTAGCCTCGATCCATTACTGAGTAGGCTGTGACATCAATCTGAGGAATGTCTGGGCCAACTAAACAGAAAAGTCTTACATTAACAAAGTGAAATGCACTGAATTGTATATTATTGTGACCATACCGCTATACACCACTGATGTAAATATGGTCAAGAAGGCAAAAAAAAATAATTTCACTCTTGTGCAAATGACACCTAGCTCTGCCTTACCAGTAAACCCACTTCCAACCTCTCACCTTAGTCGCTTGAAAGAAATCAAATTTCCTTAAACAGTGATAAAATGGAAGTTCTCCTTATTGGTACTAAAAACTTGGTACTATTCTGTTCAACAGTGCTTTCTCTTTCTTATTCATCTGCAATGTCCAAATGGTGTAAATTTAATATGCTTTCTAATCTTGTCTGTAATTATCGTTTTTACCATTTGTTTGTTTTATTGTAGGATGTCCTTAAGTGCCAGAAAGACACCTATAAATAAAATGTATTATTATTATTATTACTCTGTTCAGGACCTGCAGTTTTCCACTACAACTGGTTGCTATAGCAACCAAACATTCCTATAAGCAGCACAAGCAGAGCACCCTAAGCTAAGGTAAACAACCTGGCAACATGGATGAAATCAGAGGGATTGTATTTATTATCCTTGGCTTGTGACAGTGGCTTAACAGACAACATTAGTGTTATCATGTACAATGAACAATCTCACTCTTTATGTGAGTTGCAGTAGTCTAACTATTATACAGTATTATGTGAATAATGAATTATATTACTTCTACTTACAAAAGACATCTAACCAGATACGGTCACTGCGCTGCTGGTTGACCTTGTTTCTGGCCAGGCACCTGTACCAGCCGGTGTGGT
>JBBPDE010000021.1:6377873-6391440 GCA_037974605.1 Nannopetersius ansorgii | reverse complement strand
CCACTGCGTGTCTCCTGCTCCCAGATGTAATTAATGGGGCTTGTGCCATTCTCCAGACCACAGCGCATCCACACTGATGTGCTTTCCACAGGTGAGGAGTCACTCAGTAGAATATAAGGTTTGGAGACTGGCACTGTGGAGCACATCACAGTATTAAAGAGAGATTTTGTTCTATGTAAACTGTCATTATATTATTATAAACTGATTATAAACTCAGCTCAACTGAGTTCTAAACCAGGTATGTCCAGGCTTCTGCAATGGGCTGATGTGGCTGCAGGTCTTCACACCAAACAGGCAGAAAAACATCTAATGCAGCCACACCAGCCCTTTGTGGTTATAATGGGATTGTCGCATGGTTTTTAATTCATTATTTACATTTACGTTTATGGCATTTATCAGGCGCTTTTATCCAAAGCGACTTCCATTCTCGAACTACAGGGGGCAGTCTCCCTGGAGCAACTTTGGGTTAATGGTCTTGCTCAGGGACCCAGTGGTGGTGCTGAAGGTACTATTCGAACCCACAACCTCTTGTAGGCAAGTATCCTACCCACTGAGCTACCTCCACCCCAAAACAAAATATTTTAAAGAACTTGGATGGGGTTTCACATGACACACATTGTTTATTCTTGTACTTAACTTGCACTGTGAATTTTTAAATGGTAAGAAATATAAAACAAGCTTTATATAATTACAAACAAACATTTCAAAATACTAGGGTATGTTATCTGGTATATTTATAAACAATAAAGGCGTAATTAATCTATAAGCAGGCACTAACCTAGAACCCGCAGATAAACATAGTAGTAGTAGAACCTGGCTCCCTCAGCAGTGTCATACAGAGCCTGGCAGGTGTACAAGCCCTCTGCAGCTAGAGGAAGCTTCTCTATGGACAGAGATGCAGTGTTGGTGATGACGTTCAGGTCACCCAAATCTTTTCCCAGTTGCTGCAGCTTTGGGCCCTTGCCGAAGTTATACACCACAGCTCGAATAGTGTCTGTGCCTGGTTTGGTGAAACTCCAGATGTAGACATCAGGGAGGGTGTTGCCACATTCCAGAATCACTGCTTTGTCCACCACTCCATTGGTTCTTGTTTCTCTGTACACCACTTGCCCTGGATCCAAGATTTCTAGCCCTGATTTCATTGAACAAAACGTACATTTCACTATACATTTTGACAGATGGCAAATGTATGCATATGCAAAGCTTGGTTATACAGGACTGATCTAGGATATTAGTGTTCAGTCCATCGAGTCGCTGAACTGTACTTATAATAGGGCAGTGGTTTTCAAACTGGTCCTCAGGGTCATTCTGTACCTATTTATCCAAATAACAGCATAGCGGAAAAATTTACATCTCTGGTGGTCCCTGAGGACTGGTTTGAGAACCACTGATGCAAAGGTATGTCTGCAGAACACATTAATGTCTCAAAAAAGGATTAAGATTTGCCTGTTATATTTTTAATAAAACATCACTATTAGACATTATGTAAAATACATTTAATAACATGGTGGTAATAATTTTTTAAAATCTTAAACTGTTTCTGTAAATTGAAGAGAGTTGCAGAGTTGCACAGAGCCAGCCTCTGTGTGTGACCTCTTACCATGCAGAAGGAACGGAAGCAGGAAAATGGTTAGATGGAAATTAGGCAACCCTAGCAGTCTGTGTACCATGGTGCCATGACGCTCCAGTGACCAGTATCTTGTCCTTAATGGAAAAAGCTCACAAAGTTCCAAAAATAAAGACAAATATCCAAAAAACACAGCGTTCTGAATCCACTGTTAGTCTAGTTAGTGAACAGAGGCAGTGAGAAACTGAGTGGGATCTGTTTGAGTCTCTGTAAACTGATTTGGCTTTAATTATTTACAACCCCCCACGTACAGGAATGCAGTAGAGTAGAGACAGGGTTTAGGATGACGCGATGATACCGCTGTCTCATCCATTATTTAAGATACAGGGATGGATGGTCATTCTAACATTCCATTACACTCAGAACTCCTTGCACAAACTCAACAACAATTTACAAACTTTTCTGCATACAAGATATCAGACATCATCGCTTGTTGATTTTTCTTAGTTCAGGCTGACCTAAATGTTTTCAAACACAAAAATCTGTCCATGGCTAGAATGCTCCCAGCAAACCAAAATCAATTCAGAATTGTTGAGGTTACCTGCCTTGTTACCTGCACCTGCTCTTCTGAAGTGAAGTCTATCTGTAATATATGTATCTCCATAGACTCTTGTGTTTTCTGTGGGTACTTATGCCATGAAAGGAAGTCCTTTAATCACAGATGATGACTAAGTCTGTAGGTTCATCCTCCTCTCAGGTCAGTACTCTGCTAATGTCTGTCAGCGAGTCAGGTTGCAAACAACAGCACTATAGTTTCAGCCAGGTAAAGGAAACTAAGAGCTCCCTACATTCATTGATGAGATTCTCATGTTACTCTTTCATGTGCTCTGAGCAAACTCACTAGTGTAGACACTCTGAAAAGCAAACTCTGTTGTAACAGAGGTGCTGTTTTTGAAATGTAAGCATCCAGCCAAGAAAAATTGTCTCTATACAATACTCTGAAATAAAATCAGTCTATGTGGTGGGATACATATATTTGTATTATCAAGTATTTGTAATGTACAGGATTTGTATTTTCATATAATCATTGTAATATAATGTGTCAATGTATTATCCAAAACGAATTGTGAAAAGGGTTTTTTTTTCTCTTTTTTTTTCATTCATTTTCTAAAACCACTTTTTCCTCACTAGGGTCACGTATACCCGGAGCCTATGACCAGCGTCAATGGGCACAAGGCAAGGACTCACCCTGGGTGGCTAACAGCAGGTTACACTGTTTTGAAACTGTAATAATAATTGTCTCATTGTCTCAGTTTATCTCATTTAATTACACATTTAAATGATAACTGTGAACACCTGTGGAGGGAATTCATTTATGAAATTTGATTTTCATACAGATAGTGAATATTAAGCAGTTAAACCCAGTATTTCACAACTTTAAGCAGTCTTTAGTTATAAATTTTAATAGTCTGCTCTTTCAGGTCCTATCTTACATATTAGATATCAAGTTTAGCTGCTTACAAAATAATTCTACTAACCTGTAATTATATATAATATAATTATAAATAATTCATACTACAGGATAGATTGTTTATGGTATTTTTATATCAGAACTTGAAATGTTTCACCTCTGTACTTTTCTGACCATTTTCAGTTTAGAGGAATTTCTAAAGTACTCACATTCACCACTTACGTGAAAGTACAGATTCCACTGGTCAAATGTTACTCCAATACAAGTGAAAGTCACACCGTTAAATTGTTACTGAAGTTAAAGTATTTGCTTTAAAAATACTATTAAATAATATTAAAAGTACATTTTCTTTCACTGCATCGTTGCATTATTGGCACAACACATACAATACCTAATGCCTCTGACTAGCTTGTAGAACTTCTAGAATTAGGAATTAGTAAAATGTTACAACCAGAGTGTGAATTACCCCTCCATAATTGGGGGGTACTGCCTTCCATACACTGTTAAGAAACATTGCTATTTTGTCTCTTTTGGGGGGGTCTGGATCTTGATCCAGGGGAACATGGTTACAACCCAAGCTCATAAAGAGAACAAGCAATTGGTTCATTTTTAATTGTAATTCTAATGTAGTGAAATATGGTGAAGTAAAAAGTACGATATTTGTCTTTCAAATGTCGTGAAGCAAAAGTCATTAGTTTCCAAAAAACAAGTACAGATACTCAAAGACTGTACTCAAGTACTATTCTCAAGTAAATCTAGTTAGTTACTGTCCACCTCATATGGATACTGACTTCAAAATGGGTTCACAACCCACAATGCATTTTGGAGACATTTTTGAAAATTTAACATTTCAGAAGGGAATAATTTTTTCCCTCTCTCTTTTCTTGAATAGGAACATTAGTTTTGTTAAGCATGTGTTAATTAGGTTTTTGCAATACTGTATCTAAGGAAATTCATGATAGAACCAGGTCTTATCATGAGGGAAAGTTAATGACACAAATAATGCTTTTACATAGTATCATTATGGAACTAAATTAATAATTGTTTATTAATAAAATGTAATTTGTTTCATTTTTGTCATTTGCCAAAGTGGAAAATAAATCAATTTCATAATTCAGTTATTTGTTTTTGTTGTTAATATCACATTTTCTCAAAAATGCACATAAATCATACAATCTGTAAAGCGTAGATGACAAACTGATACATGATTCATCTTACCATATATCGCATTTTACCCAATACTTTTTAATCAGTAACCAGTTCATTACTACAACAGATTTTCAGGTACAGCCAAATTAAGAAAATCCAGCACATAAACAGACAAAAAAAAACCAACCAACCAAACAAACAAACAAAAAAGTATCTCATCAAAAGAGATACAAATTCAAACTCACTTTATGCCTAAATGTTTGAAAACCTTCTTCTCTTTATCTTGACAAAAAACGTTTCTAAATAAAACTAAAAATGTTTCCTGTAAAATGTTTCCCCTATTTAAAATACAAAACACCCCTTTATAAGGCTGCTGAAGTACTGAAAAAAGGCTAGTAATTTCTTGTCAGATGCTTTAGCCAGGTTAGAGTTAAATGAGATGAATATCAAAGGCTTATTAAAGTCTTAAGGTACCATTATGTGGAGCAAATAAATGTAAAAAACTACAAACAGGGCTACTTTCTTAAAAAACACAATATAAATGTTCTGCTCACAGGCACAGATTTTTTCACAGATAACCGAAAATGTCAGTAAAAATAAAAATGCTTTTTTGAGGGGCAGGTGTTTGTGCACTGCACAGGGTATTGGCGGTGTGAAAGCAGATCGCTATGTATTCTTGATCTGTATTAAATGTTTATTAAATTAAATGTGTGCCTGTTGACTCCTGGAACTTTGAATCAAAGGACTTGTCTCTCCCCAGTTTCAGTCTACTTCTGCTCCTCTGGTAACCTCGTCCTCATGGAAATTGATATTTTCTCTGGACTGGCTGTTCTCCCTTTGATGGCAGAGATTCAGTTTAGGAACATTACATTTTGTGGCAGTTCTTTTAAAATGTTCTTCACACATCTCATTCATTGGTTGAAAGTTCCAACAGTTTTTCTTCTTCTGCATCCCTTCAAAAAACTATTTTTGGGACCTTTTTTGTTTTAAGAGTCCAATACAGTTATATGCAACACAGTCAATTAACACATTTTGTATTAACTATACAACATCTGCATTATATATGTACCAACACTATTGATCAAATCATTTATGTTTTATTTTTTCTAGTTTTCACAGTAATTCTGCATTAAAATGATTAGTACTCTGTAAATAACGTGTACTGTGACGTGTACTTTTTATTGTATTTTTTCATTTTTCTTTTTGCAGCAGATGCTTTAAAAAGACATCAATTTTAATTATACTTCAGTTAATACAGGGTAAAAAAAATCAAGTGACATTAGTGCAGTTAACACACTCTTTCAATCATTATTTAAATTAAAAGCTGTCAAACCTGAAATGGAACCCAAATGTGCAACAAAGTAAAAGCCATAATTACCTGCCAACTAAAATGTCATGAAGACCTGTAGAAACACATTTTAAAGGATTATTACAGCATGATTAATAGCTGATGTTGTGAAAATAAACTGGAGTCAAATTTTGCTGAATGTGGCACACTCACGTGGGATGTTGCTCTGGTTCCTCAGGACATAACTGAAGATAAGAACAGTTACTATTGTTGCCACAAGCATGCCCCCTATGGCTGCTCCAATGACAGCAGGATAGACACTGAAGTGTGGGAGAACTACAAGAGAAGGTGGCAGTCAAGATATTAATCAGTACATCACAGAAAATAAATTTCATGTTAGTAGGATGGTGCACTTCTAATATGTCAATGAAAAACCACGAGTTAAGTTACACCCTGCAAATGTTATTTTATTCTGCATGACTAACATCAGCTCTCACCTGGACTCCTGGTCTCTGAAGGATGTCCAACAGTGCAGTGGTTAACTGCTGTCACACGGAATGCATATTTGCCAGTAGGATCCAGATTGGAGATATGGTAGCTGCGAGTGCTGGGCTCCAGATCTGCAGGCACTTTCTGCCAGAGTGGCACACTGTCACTTTTCCTTCCTTGCGCAGGGAGCCTCTGAAGCTCGATAAAGAAACCAGTGATCTCACCACTTGTCATGACCAGCCATTCCACAGTAACATCTGTCCGTTGATGACTGTTATATTTGATTTTAGTGATGGTGATGTTTGGAGGCATTGGGTACCCTGAACCAAGCAGACAATTATATGAAAGTTATGAAAGGCACTAAAAAGTTACAGTAAAATAAAACATTTTAAAAAACACGTCAAAGTGTACAGTATGAGATTCAAACCACTGGCCTTTATGAATCAGCTTTTTTAGAATTCGCTATGAATGATTTGTGGTAGACAGATGACACAAAAGAGTACCCTAAATCAGACAGACATTATTCTATGTCAGTAACATGGCCTCGGTACTTTTAGAGATATTGGGTGTTTTATTTACTGGGTGTCTTATTTTTTTAGGCCTTTTCGTTTTTTATGGATAATGCTGGCCCAGGATTTTACATTAAGTGCACTGTTTAGGAGTTAAAAGTGAGCCTGTAAGCAACACATAATTTGCAAGTAGCAAACACGTACTGAAAGTGAACTTGTTTTGAAATCCTTATGATATGGCATAGGTCAGTATGTATTCATTTGTACTGAACTCACTCTTGACCAGCAGCAGTATGGGGATCTCTGTTCGTCCGACAGCATTGGTAGCAGAACACCAGTACTGGCCACTGTCCACCATGCTGTCTGTTTCCCGAACAGTCAGGTTGGTCCAGGCTGCTGCTTGCTGAAGCATGTACTTCTTAGGTGCGTCTCCCACATTCTGCTTCAGGTTGTTGTACCAGGTCACCTCTGTGACTGCAGGGTAGTTCTTACTCAGAGTGCAGGTGAGCTGGACATCATTACCCTCATATACAGAAACCACACTGCGCTGAGTCATCAAGACTGGAGCCTCTGGAAGAGACAGCCAAAGGGAAATACAGTGCAGTAAGCTGAGAAACAGGAGACTTGAAATGTAAAAGAACCCTGTAATATTAATTTAGTTGGGAGTTAAAGTGCATGAAGATCAAGAACTTATAGGTAGCATTCACAAACACAAACATTGCTGTTTTACATACTTACATTTCTTGGAGAACTTTACCAGAGGAACTTACCCAGTTTTAACACACACGTCTTGCTCTCTTTAGCCAGTGGATGTTTGGCATGGCACACAAATGCTTTGCCACTGTAGGTGGCACTAGACTGCAGAATCAGGATGTTGGAGTTCTCCTCAGAGGTGCCCTGTATGTCCCCTGAACTGGAGGCCCACCACAACATAGCCCGAGGGAAACCACCCTCCCAGGAGCAGGACAGCATCAGGTACTCATTATTACGAGTTACATATGCAAAGCATTGTGGTTCTCCATAGGGCAGCCCTTGAAACAAAAGAGGCTGTTAGAGCCACATGTATTGTTCTGATTCTCAAAGTTATTGGATTCATGACACTAATTAATCATAAATGTGTTAAGGACTGACATTAGGTCAGTACCATACTCACATATCCTGGTACTACAATTCTGGATGCCATTTAGTGCAACATGTGACCCATGGCAGGTGAATATAGAGTTGTTAACCGAATCAGGGCCTGGTTGAATTTGAGTGACATTACTGATTCCCTGTTGATTGGTTCCATTCACATACAGACCCCAATTTAAGGTAGCTGGTGGGTATCCCCCATCCCAGGAACAGAATAGGGCCAGGTCAGTGTAGTTGTTCACTGCATAGATGGAACAAGATGGAGTGCCATCTGGTGGATCTGTGGAAACAAGACTACAGTGTAACAGTATCTCTAATAATTAGGCCAATTTTAGCTAAGGAGGAAGGTGATAGTGCTTAAATGGAGCCTAAGGAAGTCAGATCTGACCTAGGAAGAGAGAGCAGCAATGGTGATATTCCAAAGACAGGTGTCACTGATGCTGTGGACAGTGAAACATAGCAGCTATGATTTAGCAGAATTATTTCACCTATTCTAGGCAATATTCCAGTGGTGGCTGCTAGTCTGTTAAGCAGGGGAAGCTAATTTTAGGCCTACATTATAGAATTCGTTATGCTATTTTTACATAATTCTGCCCTTCGTGCCATTTTCAGAAATTGGTTTGTGTCCCTGTCATACTTCATCCACCTGCCATACTATAAAAGGGAACAGTCTGAACTTACCTTTAATATGATCAGGAACAGCAAGAGCAGAGATCAAGTCATTTTGGATTGAGTACATACCAAAAACTCAGCTGATGACTCAAATTTTGCTAATGTTTCTGTATATTCCTTATAATTTCCCTTGTTTGCTGATTCACCACTTTCATCATGCCCCCTGAATGCAAGCTTCTGCTGGCCAAGCAAGGAGGAGTTTCATTATATTTTGCCACCTGAATGTGAAGACCTTCATTGTTTGCATGTTCCAACAACTCTACCTACACAAATTAACACTTTCAGTCAGTCAGTTTACTGAGATCTGAAAAAAAACTGCAATTTTTTCCTGATATTTGCACCAAATCAATTTTGGGCAGCTGGTCTGGCCTGCTGGTTAATTGTGAGTCTCTCGTCGTAAAGATTATTAAATGGCTTTGCCAAAAGCAGGACAAAACAATTGTGCACAGCAAAGGAGGGACGCCTCGCTGCCTGAATTCTTCTGAGGGCTACACTTTTATGGCAGTCGTTGTCATCCACAGATTTAGTTTCATAGCACGTAACAAGTAGTGTATAAAACACTCACAGTAGACAGTGAGGGTGATGGTTTGCTTGGAGCGAGTGTTACTGTAAGTGTTCTGGGCCAGACACGTGTAGTAGCCTTCTTGCACACGCAGGATCTTGGTGATGGTGAGCTGTGGTCCAGTGTAGATCTCTGAGTTATTGTAGAACCAAACATATTGACTAGGAGGATTAGAAGAGGCCTGACACTTGAGGGAAATGTTTCCTTTCTCCAGGGCTGAGTAGCCTCGATCCATTACTGAGTAGGCTGTGACATCAATCTGAGGAATGTCTGGACCAACTAAACGAAGGAAACATATATTTACAAATGTAGACAATCTTTGACTTGGAATCTGCATTGTACATCTCTACTAAACACTGGTCAGATCAAATTAGATGATTTTTGGAGGCTATCACAGCCTGTGCTTAATTTAGTATATCCTTAAAAAGTTTATATTTGAGCCCAAAAAGCAGTTCACATGTTGAGGAGAAACGCTACGAAAATGGGTGCTAGGAGTCAGAATCAACTTAATAATAACAATCATTATTTTTATAAAGTAGTTGGATAATTCTTATCAATGCACAAAATGTGTGCTTAAGGCTCTGGATACATAAGTACAGTAATGCCCTGCTATTCACAGGAGTTACGTTCCAAGAGCACCCACATATAATGAAAAACCTTGTGTATTGGTAAAACAAATGGCAAAAAAAATTATAGTGTAAACCCTAAATAGTATGCTCCCAAAACATTTTAATTTAATTTTAAACTTAGTTTGATACATTACCCTTAACTAAAATATTTAGGTAAGCCCATACAGTTTAAACCATGCAGTTTTAACACTTGCCCCAAACCAACCTGTCAGGAGATCCAAACCACCCCGCCCAACCCGCAAAAATATGCAAAACCCAACCCGACTCGAAAAAAACAACACTATTTTGCAGTGCTTCCAGCACGCAAACTGCTGAACTTAGCGCGCGCTCGCTCGATGAGGAGAGGGAAATCATGCCTGTTCAATGCATCAATTAATTGTGAGGGCCTCCCTGATTGTGATTGCGAGTGGAACTAGGAGATCCTCGTGGTAATTCGAACTCCATTTACAAGACGTTTTGATTGATAATGAAATGTGTTGTGTAATTTTTTGACCCGCCTGCCTGCACCCACGATATTTTAAAAATGTCTGCCCTAAAACTGCCTGCACCCACGGGTCACCCCATACAGGCTGTACTGTAATTCATGCACTGGCATTTTCTTTGGTATAAACAGGTAAATATAGCAAGCAATTAGTGTCATTTTTAGTAATAAAAATACAGTAAAATGTAGGGGTAATCACCAATAATTTTTACAGTTCAATAATTTACTGTTCATCAGCTGTGGATGGCGACTCAGCTGAGCAGCCTCTTTTAATTTACGGTACAGTAATAAAACTACTGGGGTTTAAAAAACGAAAATCAAAGATGAGTCTGGGGTGGGCAGGTAATCTGTGCTTCTGGAATAGAACGGCTGTCCTAAATTAAAAATATGGAATTTTCTGAAACACTAAAGTAGAAATGCAAAAGTAGAAGAGCACAGTCTGAACGGAGCGGTCTGGAAGGTGTCTGGATGTGGCCGCACAACCCCCTACACTGATTTATATTTAGCTAAATTTATATTTGGATTACTTTTTATTAGGGATGCACCATATATTCATTTTTGGCCAAATTATTTTTTTAACATGACCAAAACACTAAAAAAGAAAAGCTGTTTGTAAAAGTGTGCAATTCCGACATTTCTAGAGGGGGTGTATACACAAAGACTTTCTCAATGTCAGTATTAATTTATCGTATAAAATGAAAACATCCCGATCGCCAGAAGAGGTAAGAGCCTTCGAGCACACCCACTCCATCTGTGGCGGACGTTTTTTAAGGAATTTTCGGTTTCGGCCAAAAAAAATATTTTAGTCCATTCCTACTATTTACAAAATTAGTCAATTTTCTTAATAATTTAGAAGTAAAATGCATAAAAAATATTGATAATATTTGCAGGCTCCTCATTGTTTTAGACATTTCTGCATAAAACGATGAGTTAGGTTCTCATAAAAAATCTGTGAGTGACTGAATCCGCGGGTCCTGATCCGCATAAAACTGGGGGATAACTGAATACAGTTTTTCTTTTTTCCTCACCACATTCTAGCCTTTTCAGAGCATTTTACTGCCATCCAAAAATGTAAAAGTACACGTAGAGATGGAACCTTCAGCGAGGAGCATAATGATTGTTAGGGCAATAAGAGCTATCACTTACAGAGGACATTTAACCAGATACGGTCACTGCGCTGATGGTTGATCTCATTTCTAGCCAGGCACCTGTACCAGCCGATGTGGTTACGCGTGACAAAGGTTACATTGACAGCACTGCTGTTCCACTTAGACATTGTTGTGTGCAACCCAGGCTGGATCTCCTTTTCCCATATGTAGAAAATAGGACCTGTGCCCTTCTCCACAACACAGTGCATCCACAATGACATGCCCTCTGCTGGTGATAAATCACTCACAAGAATATAAGGTTTGGAAACAAACACTGAAAGACACAATATTAAACCAGAAGTCAACAATGTTGCCACTATTTAAAACAACCACTGAAAAAAACATTTTATTAACATCTCAAGTATATAGTAATGGATGCTGAATTTCCTTTTATTGCAACATATAATAACATATTAATTGCAGCATACACCATAAGTAGTAATGTAAATAATGGTTAAAGGAGAAGTTTGGTGTGAAATGCTCGTCAATCAACTTATCATGCCGGAAAATTCCCTGAAGGTACTGTCTGTATAAACCGTCTTTTTAATAAATTACTGCACTTTCAAAGTCCTCAGTGTCTCATTTTAAATGTCAGGACCCTCAGAATTCTAGAAATGAAGTGTGGAGCTACTTTGAGCCTGTTAATGGTGTAAAAATAGCAATTTATCTGTACTAACTAAGTGATGCTCCAATCAGCCTTGAGGTTGGCACAAGCGCTGTATTTCAGAATTTGGAGGGCAAATGAAGGTGGGCTACTTGACAAAAGTTCATACTCGTTATTATGTTTCAGTACACCCCAGGTCCATTTCACACCAAACTTTACTGATATATATATATATTAGCATTAGCTGTCAGAGTCGATGTATGTGAATGTTAAGAATACTTTAGATTAGTTTGTATTGAACTTACCTGTCACCAGCAGTGTGATAGGAATTTCTGCCCTTCCAACAGGATTGGCAGCAGAGCACCAGTACTGACCACTGTCCACCATGCCATCTGTCTCTTTTACCGTCAAAATGGACTGAGCAGCTACTTGCTGCACAACATACTTATTAGGTTTGTCCCCCAACTTTTGCTGTGTGCTGTTATACCAGGTAATATCTATGGCTGCAGGGTAGTTTTTGCTCAGACTGCATCCAAGTTGAACATTACTGCCTTCTAAGACTGAAACCACACTGCGCTGAGTCATTAAGACTGGTGCCTCTGGAAACAACAGTACATGATTTGAGTAATAGATGTCAAGACAATTTCTGTTACTGTATATTATACATTACAATGGTAAACAAATGAACGAAACCTTGATTATTTAAAGCAGTATGATGAACAGTTCTTACCTAGCTTTAACACACACTGACTACTTTTTTTGATCAGTGGATGTTTGGCATGGCATATAAAGGTTTTGCCACTGTAGTTAGCACTTGATGGCAGGACCAGGTTATTGGAGGCTTCCACAGATGTACTATTTATGTCCCCAGAACTGGAGGTCCACCACAGCAGTGCCCAGGGAAAACCACCTTCCCAAGAGCAGGACAGCATCAGGTACTCGTTACTGCTGTAGGAATTTGCAGAGCACTGGGGTTCTCCATTGGGTAGCCCTAATAAACATTATACATTTGACACATTTCTGAAGGATTATGCCAAATTTAATGCATAGAACACAAAGTCACAACTGGCATTAGGCTGATGTTCCTACACTCACATGTTCTGATGTTACAACTCTGGGTGTAGTTTAATGTAACATGTGAACCATAGCAGGTGAATACAGAGTTATTAGCCGTATCAGACCCTGGCTGAATGTGAGTGATATTAGTTATTCCCTTCGTGTTTAGTCCATTCACATTTGGACTCCACTTCACAGCAGCTGGAGGGTATCCACCAACCCAAGAACAGGAGAGGGCCAGGTCACTGTAGTTGTTCACAGGGAACATAGTACATGATGGAGCATCATCTGGCAGATCTGGTGGAACAAAGCTGTTAGAGGTATTGCAAAGCAAATAGGTTTCTACTTGTGTGCCTACATATAGGTCAGGTTATCCCAAAATACCCCAAAACATTAATGTCACTTCCATTCCAATGTTACCGTGCTCTCAGAGTATCCCCTGTACTTGCATTCAGCGCCACAAACACAAAACCCATAGAACCAAGGTTGTATTCACATCTTACATTCTGTGTACAAATGTGCAGCATGAGATTGTGCACTCTACATAACTCTAACACATACTGCTTGTACATAATAAGTACCAGAACTTTTGTTTAGAAATGAACTGACTATGACAGACAACACCAAAACACACTGAAAAGAGCTGGAACTAATCTGACTAAGACAGTGATGTGTGGTAGCACTCACAGTAGACGGTGAGGGTGATGGTTTTCTTGGAGCGGGTGTTGAGGTACGTGTTCTGGGCCAGACAGGCATAATTGCCAGTGTGCATTCTCAGGATCTTGGTGATGGTGAGCTGTGATCCGGTGTA
>JBBPDE010000021.1:6303484-6318261 GCA_037974605.1 Nannopetersius ansorgii | reverse complement strand
CCCCCCCCCCCCCCCCCCCCCCCCCCCCCCCCCCCCCCCCCCCCCCCCCCCCCCCCCCCCCCCCCCCCCCCCTCAAGATCCTTCTGTGGCACAGACTCTTTTGATGGGGGTTGCTCAGTCTCTGAATGTATATGGCTATGTCTTTGTAAAACTGTTCCATTTCACCCGCTTCCTCACTTCCCTCGATCTCATCAAACACACACTCTGCCAACGTGATGAGTGCCCTTTTGGTACCGCTATCCGAGACTCTCTACTGTTCAGGCCGGGGCATTTCAGTCGCCTGCAGACATCCATCAGAGGCTCTTTCTCCAGCTGCCACAAGGCTGCACTCACTTGATCATGCAGAAGATGTATGGCTTCCATTTTTGTTTTGAAGGGTCGTCTCTTGAAAAGTAAGGTGGTTGGTGATGGTGTTGACTCACTAGCGCAACCCTCCTGGCTGGCTCGCCAAAATGTGTTACACTGCAGGAAATGATGGGCCAACTCCTTTCCCGTGCAACATATTTAGTTTATTTCTTTGTCACTTCCACAGTGTCTTGTCTTAAGTCCACGGTATCAGATGATGAGGGGTCTGTTGAGGCATCACCCTCTGTGGCAGTTTCTGAAACTGTAAAACAGAAATAAACAGAGCATACTCGGTGTGTGTGGTCTGTACACTGCCTTACCGCGTTCTGACTAAACTTTCTCTACTGCGTCTTGCAGTAATTAGAACACAATACACTTATACTGTAAACACACAATACCACAATAGCCCTGAAACAGTTTCTCTTAAGAGCAATGAAATCACTGTCTCTATATTTATACAGTTTTATATACACATACATCACTCCTATGAATTGCCAAACTCACAAAAATGCATTTTACTCTATGAACCAATACAACACTTTACAGTTTTATAGTGCTTTTAACTACTGTTTTAACTCATGAACTTATAAATCGTATTTATTAAAATAAACACTTTTTAATGTTTATTCTTAATGACACGAACATACAGTATAGGACAATTTCTCTGCCTACCAAAACAATATAAGGTACAGTTGTAACCTGACTCTGTGGATAATACAGACACAAGCTACTGCCTGAATTCATATATGTGTTCTGTAGCTCAGCTTTGCACTTAGCTTGGTATTGTAAAGTAGCATTATAACTCCTCAAAACATAAAACTTCTCTCTGACTCCTTACCATGGTCACTACAAAACTGTGAGTGTGCCATTTTAGATACACAACGTGGCGAGTCACTGTTACAAACCAAATAAATTTGTGGATTCACTCTCCAGTTCGCCATCTGTAACACTCTAAGGCATTTATAATCTATCACTACTGTTGTCTATTATATATAGGTTATGTCTCTCCCAGCTTACCTGTAAAACAGAAATAAACAGAGCATACTTGGTGTGTGTGGTCTGTACACTGCCTTTCCGCGTTCTGACTAAACTTTCTCTACTCCTGTGTCCGCTACTGCACCATAGACATTAAACAGAACGTATAAAGTGACTCAACATAAGCATAAAAATAAAATGGGGGGGTCACTATTCTCTTTCTCAGCGAGCCACACAGGCTAAGCTGGCATTTGTCTTTGTTAAGCCTTAAGCATGTGGCTCTTATGGTCTTCATGATCCTCTTAAGTCTCTGGTTGTGAATTTCTTGTGTTTCACCAAAAACCAAAATGTCATCCATATACACAAACATCCTGTCCTGACCATGCAATAGCTCTGTCATCTTTCGCTGAAAGATCTCAGGCGCTGACGTAATGCCAAAAGGTAGCCTTTTGAAACAGTATTTGCCTAGCGGTATGATAAAGGTGGTCAGACGAGCACTGTTTTTTCCTAGGGGAATTTGCCAAAATCCACTCTCGGCATCTAAACTAGAGAACACTGTACTCTTAGCTAGTTTGGGGAGCACATCATCCATGGTAGAAATGATGAACTTCTCGCGTCTCACATTCTCATTAAGTCTCTTCAAGTCCACACAGATTCTTATTTTTCCATTCTTTTTCATTACTGATACCATGGGTGCACACCATTCTGTCGAATCAGTCACTTTCTCGATTACGCCCATTGACTCAATTCTCTTTAGCTCCTCTTTCACTGCAGGGAGTGGAATGGGAATGGGAACCCATCGTGGCGTGGCCATGCTGTATGGTTGTGCGCCATCTTTCAGGATAATTTTCACTGGTTCTCCTTTTAGTGATCCCACACTATTAAACGCTGTTGGCCTCCAACCCCTCTAGCCAAACAGGACATCTGGATCTGAGATTCGGTTCTGGATATATTCACACAACACTTCACTCTTCTTCTTTAACCCTTTATTAACCAAGCGCTTGGGAGAACAGTCCTTTGCCCAAAAAATCCAGGACTGATCTGAAGGCGGTCTCCAGATCTTACATTATATACACCACAGTTGTAATAATAGGCTTAACCCCACATTCCAGAACCCAGATGACCTTGTGCAACTTGGAGATGCCAGGAAATGGCTATATAAGATAAAAAGTTGCTGAACCCTGAAAAAAAAGGTGAAACCATTGTCCCTTATCTCTAAACCAGATCCCCAGATGCCCCCTCCCTCTTTCACCCTTTCCTGTAGTATTTACAACACAAAAATGCACAGAGTGTTCTGGAAATAGTTAAGGCTATAACCTGTTTAAATGCATATATTTTCCACAACGCACAGATTTCTTCAATGCGCTTAATTAAGCCCAGTTTGGTTGCCACAGTTCGCTGAGGAGGTTTTCTCCATTGGTCCTGACAACTACAATACGAAAACAGCAGTTTTGTAGTTGGCCATTGACATGGGCTTTAATTTTGGCTAAAAATTGCCCCCTTGTGGCCACAACGCCACCTGGACTTTGGAGGGTATTTTTCACTGTGCTGAGTTTAGGTTTGTTCCGTAATGTTTCATAGGTAGCTTCTGAGATCACTGAAGTGTCAGCCAGAGTCAATTTTGAATGAGACTGGTGTATGTGCTAAGGTTAGTGTTAGGATGTCTCTTCCTTGTTAGTTGCATGATAGATAGGCTTGCACTGTAGAAAGACAGTACACTGTCACATACTCATAATGTCCACAAGGGGGGCACTGGCTTGCTGTGGCACTGGGGGGTTGGACTCTGGTCTATATTAACCAGCGAGCAAGGATTCATGGAGGACAAAAAGTTGTGGAAGGACCGTGCAAAAACTCTATCGTGGACGACGACCTTGAGATTGTACTGTTAACTGCATACTTTTCAGTGTGAAGAGGATTCCTTTTTCCCTTTTTAGATTTGTGTTTGGAAACACGTTTTTTTTTATTTATTTATTTCTTTTTCGGGGTTTTCTCCAACTCTGAACTGTGGAGGGAAATTACGGAGGACGAGGGCTCGGCGAGAACCCTCCGTCTACGGCAGACAGCGTTTGGGCTGGCGGGGAGGCTGTTCGGTAAGTCGGTGCCCCTTTGATTATATCCACTTCTCTTTGTACTCACTGACACGTTATCGCATACATCTAGGTTAGGGGGTTCAAGCTGTGGGTATTGGACTTCCTAACATTAGAGTAGTGCGCCATGGTGGCTCATCCTCTGGTAATAATGCATCTGTGTTGTGTTTCAGCTCAACAGATCCTAAAAACACGCAGTCGTCCTCATCAGCCTGTTATCTCCTATATTGCAGCTTTAGAACGACACACTGCAGCAAAGTGTCCAACTTTATTACACTTCATTTTTTTTCCTTTTGCAGGACATTGCTCACTGTCATCATGATTTCGTCCACATCTTGTGCATGTTCTCTTTCTCGTCCTTCTGTGCATTTTTGCTAAATTGTCAGTTCCTCTAAGTTCTTTCTTTCTGACTGATTTTATGTTATCCAGTTGCTCTACACTTTTTGCTCCCTCCGTGTTTTGTGATTTTCTTAACTCACTATGTCTGGCCATTTGGATGGCTGTCCGCAGTGTTGGGTCACTTTTCATTTGTAGTTTTTGACACTTGCTTATCGCGGATACCAATCACTGTGGGGGTGAACTTGGCCATGGCTATGCACACTTCAGTCCACACTAACTCGATTTCGAACTGGTAATTACAACTCCCGTTTTACTTCTGACACCATGCACTGAAAAAAATGATTTGTTGAATATGCTTAATTTTTTAATGACAAAGTGTTGCACGAAATATATTTGTCTAAATGTAGACAATTTGTGTACGTTGAGAGAGCATGTTAATTTTTAGTTAATTGTACTCATATTTTTTCATTACTTTAGCTCAAATGTTTTAAGTAGAATATATTGTGAATTCTTGTTTCCTTTTCTAAAAGGAATTACGTTCATAAAGCTTGATTTATTTAAATTTGTACCTCCTAATGTTAAATCATTTTATTATTTTAGCTCAAATATTATAAACAATCTACTATTACTTGTATACAGTTATAAAATGAATGATGTAAACAGCAATATTTTTTGCTTTTTATTTCACTCATTCACACAAGTGACTGCACACAACATAACAAAACTCATACAAAACAGAACAAAAAATTCTGCCAACATTAAAAAAAAGGCATAAAGCGTGGCCATCATAGGGGCAGCCGAAATCAAAACAAGCCATTTGCATCTTTTAGTAAAAAAAAAATATATACATATTCTCATACATATTCACTTTCGGCACCACACTTGACATATATGCTCATGGTACATTTTTGCAGGTCTCCCAGGATGTCCTGTCCATTGATGTCCTGTATAAAAAACCAAGAGAAAGAGAGCACATGTATTTCTGCAATAAATGTTACTGTATGCCTAACTGTATTATTTCTCACATTCTTCCGTGACCATGAAGAGACAACAGTTTTAGGCTTCAAATGCACATATACTAAACAACACTGTATCGTAAACCTAAATGCACACACTGAGCCTAGGAATGCATAATCTTCATAATTTTTGTCAGTGATAATTAGCTAAATGCTTTATAATGAGCTAAATAGTGTGCAGTTTTTTTTGTGAAATAACTTTTTAAACAGAGACTATGTATTCATGTTTTATTAGTTGAATCAATAATACAATGACAAAGTTCTGCTGTTGTGGTGTCACACTCACATTATATTCATGGATGAGATGTCCATCATCCTCACCAAGGTAAATGCACAGTCCTTTAAGGCCTGCTACCCTTTTCTGTTTAATATCACCTGGAGTCTGTGTAAAATTATAACAATCATTAAAACTTTACTAAATGTGTCAGTAAAGACAAAATTTAAGAATTTCAAACCTATTATAATATATAAAAAATACAATGATCTGTAAATGGACTGTCCTATTAAAGTGACTTAGCCTAGTCAGTACATTTGAAATGAAAATCAAATGTAATTAATACCATCTTAATAACACTGTCCAGGCTGCACAACTTAATCTGAAAGTGTATAACATTGTCTATCCATATTTACCTCTTGCAAGACTGCCAGATGTCTGGCTAGTTTCTGACTAGAAATGCCACCCTTCTTCTGGAAAACCAATGTCAGCTGGGGTAAATGGCTGTCCAACTGTGCCATGAAGGTTGCCTCTTTCAAAAGTGTCACTGTTGTTATGCGCTGGAATTCAGCATTTATCTTTAAGAAGCAAAACAGAAGACAAAGCATGTTGCTCTGCAAAAAATAGATACAAACAAGCAATTGTCAGACAACATTCACCATGCAGGGGAGATGTTTTCTGGAAGGAGTTGGAGTTGATTCAAAGTGCTTAAAGTACTGCCATGATAATTAAATAAGCTTTCATAAAGTTAATGGTAGGCAGTGCAATAATCCTCAAGTTAATTGTGCGCATAAAGGTCCAGTGATGCAGAGAAGTGGCAAGGAACAATTCATTTACAGACAGGGAGAGAAGATGAAATAAAAGAACGTGTTTATGGAAGAAAAATTTCAATGATGTAAATAATTTGGTCTTAAACCTATATTGCGTTTGAAAAAAATGTATGTGTTTTTTGGGATATATCACACAGGCCTAAAATTTTGTTGTTGGCGTAAGTTCCTTGTGTGAAACATTAGCCTGTGGTTATTCGCGAGATATAAGCGGGATGATTCACAGAATTGGTCATGGTTGTGTAACACTATGGCATCATAAAACACATAAAATACAAACCCACGAATTTTAATTATCCTCTCCTCAACGCTTCAGAAACCTGCAGTGTCTGCTCAGGTGCTAGCGAACCCTGAAAAATGTCCAGCCACCACCCGAATTGGGTACTTGCCCAGGCGGCACAAGAACACTAAAAATAATCATCGATTTCCATCCTTATTAGCTCAGGGCACAGCTGGCAACATTATTCAAGATGAATTAGAAAAATTTATGTGTGAACCATGCATGCTAAACGGATTAAGCTAATCATACACACTGACGAAATTAGCTGAATGAATTCTTTCACTCATAATGTATAAATAAAATAAAAGACAAATATAAAGGACATTTTAAATAGTTTACTTACCGATATCACAGTTTACTTAGTCCTCCTAACCGAGGAGTGGAACAAAAGACTCTCCTTCCAAAGAAAATTGGCGGCAGATTAGAGGCGCACATGCACAATGAGGACAATGTAAGGGAATTGCTGTGTGCATATTTTTTTTCATTTACTTTTAATCCAATCAAATGAAGTAGTTTACAATTATGCATTACAATCAATTAAATCAGCTAGACTGAAATGTGTAACATTTACAAGAGGCCAGAATCACTTTTTTCAGTGTATGGTGGTTGTCTCCACACTAAATAATCAGGCTATTTATTGAACGTCAGTAACTGAGAAACATCCCCTACGTCCCCTGCAATTTAGGGATTTTATATATAAACTTGAGGAATGTAAACTAATAACTGCTGAGAGTACTAATTTCAGTTTTAAATTATTCCTAAATGCCACAGTAAAAAATCTCATCAGGTCCAGACATAGTATCTCTTGGGGTTTAGTGATGGCCTTATTTCATTATGTCAAATGTGCAAATGATGAACATATTTTTAACATTTTCCTAAATGCTAGTGTAAAAAAATCCATATCCATATCAGGTATGGAAAAAGTAGGGTAGCTTCTAAAGTGACCTGTGATGGTTTGGTAATGGCTTTGTTTAAATTAAGTACTTTATTCGAGCGCTAAAATGAGACCTTTAAACAGATAAATGCTGATAAGTGCTGCTGTTTAATTTATTTAAAAACGCCAGAGTAAATTTTCATATGAGGTCTGTCAGTAGAATGACCTGAAGTGGTGATGGCTTTATTTGAATTAAGAAATGTATTGTCCTTCCACATGTAAAATACAAATAAAAATTGCTTATTATATTTGTGGTACATTAAAAGCCTGAAACTGTATGCAAAATGTATGTAATACGCAGTAATTTCAAATTCCAGTCCCTCATTATATAATCACAATTATCCTTAACTAGAGTTTTTCGGGACTGAACCTCAAAAGAACTCAACGCAAGGTTTCCCTTAAAGAGCTAGCGTCTTCTAATCAATACCGTAAACCTTCTAAAATATGTGCACCTCTTGTTCAAGCGCGGATGGCTTCACCGAGTTTTTCCGAAGAGCGGCTAGATTCACCGCAGTGATAAATCCGAGGTATGGTGTGAGAGCGTGAACACAGTCAGATACGTGTGTCTCACGCTCACTGTGTGAGAGTTAGCAGCCCTGCTCACCAACTGTAGCAGGCACTACGCAGGAGCGACGGGCGGAGAAAGGGGTGTGTTGTATTCAAGTGCACCATGGAGAAAATTAACTTATTTGTTTATAACGCTGCTAAATCGCCACTGCAATAACTAACGTACAGTAGGACACAGCATATAACACCTAGTGTATAAAACCGTAGTTTGAGAAAATGCGTGACTCTCATTGCAACAATTTGCGAGGGAACGGTGCATTTTCAGTGTGAATCCTTCACTGAATGTACTGTGGAGTATATGTTCAGTGAACGGATCACTCACTGAGCCCAATTTACCGAGATGACCAGTTAAATAGCATACCATAGGACAGGACAATTAAAACAGCCGTGTATCATTTCAGGAAGTCGAAGTCGCAGGCTCCTCCCGCCAAGAACTAAATGATTCAGTGAACGAATCTTTTGAACGGGTATTTTTATTGAACTGATTCTAGTGATTCGGTACATCTAAAAAGCTGCCGTGCCCATCACTACTACACGCTGACCTATTTCGCTGCTCTTCTTAACACACGCCCGGCGTAAACACAGCGGGGGCGTGAAGCGAGAGAGGGGACCAATCATAGTGCGCTTTCTCCGTGAGTGGCCAATGGGGACACGCATTGCTCTGGAGAAGCGACAGAACCTCCGATCCGCCATGATGGTTATTTGCTTTGGGTGAGAAAGAGCAGCGGATTCAAAAGTGGAGCAGAAACAAAAGGACTCGCGCACTTAGCCTCGTCGACTGGTAATGCGCTTACAGGTAAACTAAAGAGACGCGGAGAACAGCACCTACTTTGTTTTACAACGAGCAGAAACGCGTCATTTCAACAGAAGAAACTTTTGTTAAGTACAGCTGGCCGTTACTTTGCAAAATAGAAAAATCACACGATAGCCCGCCGCTAAGTAGCGGCTAATTGGCTAACTCGCAAATCTCAACAACGGGCATGCCAGCATTGACAAATATGTGTTAACCTGCTCTCTTTTCTGCATTTGCTTTGACGTGATTCAGTTTCTGTCGGGTCTCGAACTCATTCTGGTCTCCGTGATACAGCCAGGGTTCATTATTATGTAAGTTGACAAACGTGGTCTCATCACTCAGCAGCTGGCTCAGTAGCCACTTGTATTTGTTATACGTTTAGTCCGCCTGCTAGGTTCATAATCAACGTTGTCTGGAGAGCTACGTTAGCTGCGAGTCATTGTGGTACGAGTATATTTACTTGATACTTCACGGCGGTTCAGTTTTTCACCAGGCATTCTTCCAGCACAATTCCACTTTCGCTGCCTCGTTAATTCACGAACATAATTATAGAGTGAAAGGGGAACAAAATGGGTTAACTGCGGTTATCACGTGTAAAAGATTACTACACCTACCTTATCCGTTGACTGACTATGAACTCGTTGTCTTTTTCGACACAATAAAGTCAGTTTGTTGATTAGGTCACAAGTTAACAAGCTTCATATCTGTACTTAATAGACACCCCAACAATTTACTCGTAGTTAGCGCAAGTTTCGTATGAGACACGCAGCAAGAAATGGCAACGTAAGAAATGGCTTCAAATGACACAAAGTATTTGTGAATGACTGGAAAGCAGCCGAAGTATACCGTGCATGTTAGCTGTTACTCGTTTAACTCAATTTAGGTTTAACCCTCGTAAATTTGTGGCGAGCCGCCTCCTAGGCACCTCTTGGACCAGAATTGTGTTAGTGCTCCTAATTTGTTAAGCAAGTTGTAATCAGGTCCACCTTTTACGTTGTGTGCATCCAGTTTGTTTTCTAGGCATCTTGTTTAAGGGCCTTCTGAATTTAGTCTATGTATATCAGAATTGAAATTATTTTCATTTTAGAATTCAGACTGCACACTTATTACTCTTCAGCTTTCAAACGGTGCTCTCCAATGTTTTTGTCAGACAATCCACTGACTGGTGGAAGTAACTGTACTTATTTCAGTATTACAGAGATGCCCAAGGAAAAATATGATCCACCTGATCCAAGGCGGCTGTACACAATAATGTCGAGTGAGGAGGCGGCCAGTGGAAAGAAGTCATACTGGGCTGAGCTGGAGATTAGTGGTAATGTTGGGGTTTTAACTGGGAAATATTTAGTGCAGAGCTTTGTGTGTGTATATTTTCATAGTTTAATGTGTGGTTTTCACTAGAAGGGACTGTTTTGTATATTAGGTTTGGGTTGTTTAGTTCATTTGGAACTGATTTTATTGACCAAAATAAGTCATGTAAAATGTGAGGGTACAATTTTGAAAACTAGTGTGCTCGTTATTTAATGTATGTTGAAACGTACATTTCATGGCTTTTTTTGCCCAGGTAAAGTAAGAAGTCTGAGCACAGAGTTGTGGTCTCTCACCCACCTGACTGCTCTGCACATCAGTGACAACTCCCTCTCACGCATCCCGCCCGATATTGCCAAACTACACAACCTGGTGTACCTGGACCTCTCATCCAATAAGATCAGGAGCCTGCCAGCTGAGCTAGGCACCATGGTATCTCTCAGGTCAGCATCTGACAACATTTTATTGCTGCTGTTTTACACAGATTTAGAATTTTACCAGTAAATTTGTTATCAAGAGTGTTGAAAAGCATTAAATGTTTTGCAGAAATGCTGGCAGTTAGATCTATATACCATCTCTCTTGTTATCTGAGGTTATGAACTCCTCTTACTAGCTTTGATAACTGCTGCACTGGGTGGTTATAAACCATTTTCTGCATAGAATTGAAAAGCATATCAAAGTGCTCTAGCTTATAAATTGCATGCTGTTCTGAATGGGTTTTAATTTTGTACTGCTTTGTATAATATTAAAATGTGGATTTTTCATTTTAGGGAACTGCTTTTAAATAACAACCAGTTGCGAGTTCTGCCTTTTGAGCTTGGAAAACTGTTTCAATTACAAACTTTGGGTTTAAAAGGTATGTCTCCATGCAGCCTTTATTTAATCAGGTTGAATATTTGATTTTACTTTTCAGATGCATATTTTGTTTGTATATAAATGTACATATAGTTATGACAATTTTGTAATTACCAGCTTCTTGTTAGCGTTTGTCTGGGCTGTTTATAATTTCATAGAAAATGCAAATTTCTGCTCTGACTTTAAAGGAAACCCCCTTGCACAAGACATCATGAACCTCTACCAGGAACCTGATGGGACACGTCGGCTCTTGAACTACCTGTTAGACAATCTTGCAGGCACTAAGCGTGGTAAGCTTGGATTCCTTTTTAGTGTTGAAGGGAATGGCTTTCTTTGAGTTGGAAGTGTGGTTTTAGCAAGCAGATGAACCTCTTACTGTAAGATGAATCTTTTGCCACATTTATAGTCTTTTCGTTTTGTTGTGGGGGTAATTACTGTGTGCACAAGTGGCGATTGTGTGTGTCTGTGTTTCTTTTCAATCACTTTTGTTGTGTGATGTGTATGACATTGGTGCGCCTCTACTTTAGTTCCCACAGAGCAGCCCCCTCCTCGCTCTTGGGTACCTTTGCACGAGCCTGACAGGACACGACCATCAGGTGAGAAACTTGCATGTTTTAACTGTGGGTTTCAATATTTTAAAGCTAACTCACTATAACAATTCAGTAGTATATTTCAAATAAGGCTGTACTACTTGTCATTTGAGGAAAGTCTAGAACTTGAAGTAATAACATACATAACATAAGATACATTTCTCTGAACAGTTTGACTTACACCTTAACTCCTCTTTACTTTGCTTTTTATCAGCACTGTTCTCAGTGATGTGCTACAACGTGCTGTGCGATAAGTATGCCACCCGCCAGCTCTATGGCTACTGCCCCTCCTGGGCCCTCAGCTGGGATTACAGGAAAAAGTCCATCATGCAGGAGATCCTCAACTGCAGCGCAGACATCATTAGCCTACAGGTCTGATGATGTCACGCATATATCCTGCACACAGTCTCACAGAACAAAACTCCCAAATTACCATGAAATAAAAATACAGCGTACAGGGCTGTGTTTTCGTGAAAAAGGTTGAGTTGTTTGTGGCAGCAGTAAGTCCTGTCTTGGTAACTAGCCATCCATGTTCTTTGAGCAGGAAGTGGAGACGGAGCAGTACTACAACTTCTTCATGGTAGAGTTGAAGGAACATGGCTATGAGGGTTTCTTCAGCCCCAAGTCTCGAGCCAGAACCATGTCTGAGTCTGACCGTAAACACGTGGACGGCTGTGCCATCTTCTACAAGATGGAAAAGTGAGTGCCATACTCACAATGTTCCTGCTGACTATGTTCTGGATTTTGCATGTCTTGCACAAATGCAAGAGCTACACAAATAACTATTTGGAAGTCGGATTCAGAGAGTGCCCTTCTGACCCTAGGCTGTGTGGGATTTAAAAAAAAAATTTTTTTGGATGCAGATTTAGCTTGGTGCAGAAACACACAGTGGAGTTTAACCAGTTGGCCATGGCTAACTCGGAGGGCTCTGAGGTCATGTTGAACAGAGTTATGACCAAGGACAACATTGGGGTCGCTGTACTCCTGGAACTACGCACAGAGATTATGGAGCAATCTGGTATGATTTTAATTCTCTCTCTCTTTTGCTCGCTTGCTCTCTCTCATATGTTATACTAGGTAATAAAATTAATAATATTGTCATGTTGATGCTCTGTAGCAGGGAGATCCTTGCATGCAATGGAGAAGCAATTGCTGCTGGTAGCTAATGCCCACATGCACTGGGACCCTGAATACTCAGATGTAAAGCTGGTCCAGACCATGATGTTCCTATCAGAAGCGAAAAACATTGTGGACAAGGCCACACGCAGCCTCAAACTATCTTCTGTGTCTGGAGAAACCAATGCCATCCCGCTTGTCCTGTGTGCTGACCTTAACTCACTGCCTGACTCAGGTAGGTTGTGCGGGTTTGTGTAATGTTATATGGTTTTAAATACTATCTTAAGGAGACAGTTAGGATAGTTTTGTAAATGTGAGTGTCTTCAAATTGTGTGTAGGTGTAGTGGAGTACCTGAGCACAGGTGGTGTGGATAGTACTCATAAGGACTTCAAGGAGCTGCGCTACATTGACTGCCTGACCAACTTCAACTGTAATGGCAAGCATGGCACATCCAGCACCAGGATCACTCATGGTTTCAAGTTGAAGAGTGCCTATGAGAGTGGCCTGATGCCTTACACCAATTACACCTTCGACTTTAAGGTGTCACATACATGTCCTAGTAACTCTTACTCACAGAGCTTGTATAGAGAACATCCAAATTAAGTGGGAATTACTACCTAAAAGTGGGCAGGATGTTTTTGTAAAGCACTATATGTCAGATTGAATGTGGGGGACAGTAATACCACATCTATTTAAAAAAACCAAACAAACCCAAACTTTTTTACAATATTTACAATATTTATTTCCAACATTTCACCCTTCAGAATGGTTTATTGAAATGTTTTGTCAGATTTTTTCATTATAATGGTGATAAGAACAAGAGGTTGCAATATACAATTCAAATTGATCTTGATTACAGGGCAAATACCCTTACTACTACTCTACCAGATTAAATTGTACAGCTTGAAATATTGTCAGGGAATTAGTTATGACAGTGATGCATCTGCCAAGCATGGTGAAGTACATTAATTGTCTGTCCCACCCACTGCAACTGAGGAAATTATTTTTGTTGATGAGCTGATTGGATCCCGTAGGTTGGAGCAGCAAAAACACAAATATTTAAGTCAATGGAACGCGCTTTGTTTTGTTATTTTTAAATTACTTTGAATTAGACCAGGACTCTCCTAACATTGCAAGCTTAATAAGGGTTTTCTTTCATATTTTCTGCAGGGCATCATTGACTACATTTTCTACTCTCAGCCTCTCCTGAATGTGCTTGGGGTGCTGGGCCCGCTGGATCCCCACTGGCTTCATGAGAACAGTATCACTGGCTGCCCCCATCCCCACATCCCCTCTGACCACTTCTCCTTGTTTGCACAACTAGAGCTGGCCCTGCCTTGCCCATCTGCAGTTAATGGCATTCACATGCCTGGCTGCAGGTAGTTCTCCGAGCCAGCAGGGGGAGTTCCCGCCCATGCCTCCCCTGCTCTTTTCTCAGGAAGAGATAAGGAGAGAGGCACAAATCTGTGTTTAAATCTGATAGGAGGAGCTGGCATGTGGTTAAAATTCTATCCAAAATGGATTTCAGCTGAAGCAGATGCTTGTCAGTCTTACCTGTACCTCCTTCCCTGTTCTTAGTTTTTTGTTTGTTCTTTTTCTGGGCTCAAGTTTGTTACCTACCTTTTTCAAACTGTACACCAACCTCAGATCATCATCATATTTCTTGTAAATTTTGTCAGTGCTTTTTATATAAACTATGGCAATACCTTTTCTGACACATGCAGGGAGTCCAGAACAAGCAAGTTTATGCCACTTTTTTCTGATTCCAGTTCAGAGTAAGCAGCTAAATTAAACAAGAACCGTTAACCACACCAGCTTTAGAGAATTAATTACATAATCCTATAATGCCCTTTTGACCAAAAAATGTGAGAGTAGGTCATACTCACCATCACACTCCACATGATGCTGAGGCATCTCCTGATACAGCATCTCCTGATACAGCCCCTCCCTCTTGATGTACTTTCTGAATGGTGCATTTCACCACACTGGGGCTTCAGCCCCTAGAGCTGGGGCACCTCACATAACTTCATCTCATGAGGGAGTTTTAGTAGGCATGCATTGACACCCATGTAGTGTATTTTATGCTAAATTTTATTGATTATAATAAAGTTTCAAAGCCTTTATCTGTGACCCTGAAGTATACAACAGAAGGCTGTAGGGAAAGGGAAATGTTCAGGAACGGACAGCTGTTTTTGGCATGTGTAGTCAACTTTAGTTTACACACCTGGAATGCTGTACATGATTGTATACAAGCAACTGAAGTTTGGACATTTTTGTGTGTACATATTCAAAATCTGATTTGGATGAAAATAATGTGTTGTAAATGAAAGCTAAATCTATATTTGTTTCGAGGTGTTTTAACGTAATGAACATGCAAAAATGACCAGCATGTATACAAGAGGAAGAAAACAATTATCAGGTGTTTTGCTGTATATATTTGCACATGTCCAGGTAATTTAAAAAAAAAAAATTTGTACCACCATTTTCTAACCCCACCCCTTGCTGCATAGAGCCTGGTTCAGATTTTGTAGAA